>JAENPR010001911.1:0-96186 GCA_018135685.1 Themeda triandra
TATTTACAACTTGTACTCTTTGTGATGTTGATGCCTTGGTGGTAAGTTTGTGGGATTTAAAGGCCTATGATGCAAAAAAACAAACATGAGGTGGTTGCCCCTTCACTGGTTGTTTTGATGGTTTTGTTCTTATGCATTATTCTTTATTTGCCTATCCTTTCATGCTACACTTGTGCTCAGTTGTACTCCTTAGCAACAACTTCATTTCTTGATGGCCGATGGCGAGAGTCCAACTATTTAACGGGGTTGTATTGGCGTGTGCAAACAACTGTTTCAATGTTGATTTTTTGCCTCTTTATTTGCTTCTTACATTAGGTAGCCACAATGACTTAACTAAGATAAAAACCACCATACTACAAAGCCGAGGCCAATGTTTTGATCTCGTAGCCGATGATGTTAGAATAGCTATTTGGTTATTGGTGATGCGACCATTGGTTGATTGAGATCAACGATTTGTTTAACCACAATCCGATGATCTTCAATTTCGCACTCATGTTCACCATCTTCAAGCGAATAGTCAGCGAGGCATATCATTCGGACCGCTTACATGATTTATATGCGGTTTTATTTAGAGAATGGCACCTTGCTATGTGGTGTTTGAAGGGAAGGAAACACGAGATTTATTTTAGTTGGTATGAGTGTGCTAAGCAAGTGCTTAGGAAAGAAGAGGGCTATCTAGCAAAAGTATAACAACTATGATGATGTAGAGATTTGATACAGGAGTAGCTTGCACAACCCCTGTTGTTACCAAGTGATGGCTCATGGAGATCGAACAACATCCCATGTGCTAGTGACAATTGAGGTCCCTCAAGCAATCCTCATTCATCTAGGGTGCACGACTATTGCAAAAATGTTATCATCATGGTCTTGTTGATGCTAGTGGTTGGTGCATCACTCAAGTTGTTCATGTGCCACAAGTGTTGTTTTGATTAGGTTGACGATGACAAAATGGATAAGTGCATTGGCTGGCTATGTGATTTTGATTCTGTAATCTCTTCCATCGTTAACTTGTTCCCCCGGCTCGGCTTCACACATTACTTCATTAGGGCCGGTGTTCTATATTTGCTTCTTTGATTGTGCAAGGTAGCGAGAAGTGTAATGTATTGATAGCACCCCGATTAGGCTGGCGTTGGCATACACAAGCTCACTTGGGTCTAGCTCGTTTGGTACAAGGATGCAAACAAGCCGTGTTGTAGTTTGTTAGAGCGGTGCCCCGGCCAGGCCGGGTGTACAGGGGTTGCAAACACACCCCAAAGAAGACGTCGGGTTTCACCGCCACCAACTAGGAGCGGCTTGGCATGGCGTATAGTCATCATTGGCCGTGAATTAGGTGCGGTATAGGCTCGGAAATAGCGATCATAAGCCGCACCGACAAAGGACACCACCGGCCTACCATAGCCGGCGAAGACTATGCGATCGGAAAAGAGAAATAGCAACGAGATAAACACGAGCGGCTCTTGAAGAAACCTACACTTTTCTTCTCGCTCTCTCTCTCTCTCTCTCTCTAGATCATGTAATTACTCTCTCTCTTTATGCTATAAAAGGGAGAGCCAGCTTCTTCATTGACACACACACAAAGACTTGGGAGCTTTTTCCTCTCTCAACCAAGCTTGTAGACCCCTGGCAAGCAAGAGATAAGGAACACGAGTACCGCATCACCACTACAAACCATAAATACAAATGTATTTAGACCCTGGCAAGCAAGAGATAGGGATTGTTCAGTCGGAACCAATACAAACCTCTGTGCCTCTTTATCCCACTATCCGATCCCAACACGCATAAATACAAATGTACTTATTGGTGGTTTCATAACATCAACACAGAAGTACTAGAAGTAGGTATGTTGCTCAACTACACCATTGCATCTACCACTCTACTGTTCTCGACTCCTAGATTTGGAAAAGATCCGGGAGTACATACTGTAACACCACCAGTGTTAGGCTTAACAAAGCATGCATTACATAAAGCATAATCATGTCATAAGCATCTCATTTGCGTTTTGGGCCATGATGTGATGCTTGTAAGTTTAGGTTGAAAATGGAAACGAAAAAGGCAAAAAGGTGTGATTTCAAACCCTATTTAAAAAAGTGTTGTTTCCATTGCTTATCTCAAGTTGGACCTTTAATATGGTTTGTAGAGAAAATTTTTTGGAATAAACTTTCCAATTTCATCAAATCATGAAAATGCTTTTAAGGCCCTCAAAAATGGCAAAAACAAAGGCATATATATGGATTTTTATTGATTTTATAATTCAAATTTGAGCTAAATTTGTATTTTCAAAAAATAAGCCAAATCGGCAAAAACTCTCTTTATATGAAATGTTCCTCTCTTCAAAAGGAACAACTTTCATGTTTTGAGTTTTTGAAATTCCAAACCGTTGGCGATCTACAGGCTCCAAAATTTCAGTTCACATTCATGTGGGACCCACCTACCCCACCGTCATCGTCTCCCTCCTCCCTCCCCTTGTCTTCTTCCCTTCCGCACGCGGTCGTGGCACGTTAACGCTACCCGGCGCCGCAGAAGGCGCACGCGTCGCCTTTGTCTCCCCGCGCTGCCGCCGCCCTACGAGCAGGACGGGCGGCGGGGCCACACGGACGCGGCCACTCAAGCACCCACGCCATCCTGCTCGGCCGGCTTCGCCTCGGCGAGCCACGCCATCGCTGCGCTTCCGCCACACGCACGCCCGCCTCATCCGCCCACCAAGCGCTAGCCGACGCCCCGTTAAGTCCGCGGACAAGCTCTCAAGTGCCACGCGCGCACGCTTGCCGCTCCCCTCGCTTCTCGCTTCCTTGCTTCCCGAGTCGGGGTTGGGTAGAGCACCATTGCCGCGATGCGCTTCCGCCCTCGGCCGGCCACGTGGCCTTCTTATCCGAACGGAGAGCGCTCGGCTCGCCCTTATCTACTCCTCCCCCACTTCACCTCCTCGCTCACTCATTTCCTCTCCGCTCGCCCGGTAGCCACGGCCGCCGAGCGCCATGGTCGCCGAGAATCGCACTTTGCGCCAGCCGCCACCTCACCGCGCCATTTTCCTCTCCTAATCACATCAATGTGATCGCCGTACTTCGCTTTGCCTTCACGCGCTCCACCGCGCCGAATCGAGCCCGTGTAGAGGCCAATTTGGTCGTTTCCTCTCCGCCGCGAGCCGAGCGCCCAGCCCGAGCTCGTGTCCCTAAGCGCCCATCCACCCGCCGTCCTTCTTCTTCTTCTTCTAGTGCAATGGAGCCGTGTAGGGCTAGCGTGGACTGCAAAGCACCTCGGAGCGCCTTACCGAGGCTCCGCTCCGCGAGCCGCCGTCGTCCGAGCGCCGCCACTCACCGCGTTCGTCATAGTCGTCGTTTAGTGCCCAATAGCTTGCACTTCTTACACCGGTGGACTCGCAACGTTATCCCGAGCACGATGGTGCTAGCCTGGCCACCGGAGACCCGTAGTCGGCCGACGAGCTCTCGCCGGTCAAAGCCATAGCTCCACCCGGTTTGGATCGACAAGTGGGCTCGGTTGACCGTGGGTCCCGCCCCGTCGGCGTCTCGGCCACGGTCGTCCTCGGGTACGCGACGACGAGTGCACGCAGCGCGCTCGGCGCGCGTCGGTGTCCGCGGGGTTGGGGTGGGGTGCACATAGCGTTTAGGGTTGAGTTTATTTTCAACGGGTTTTCGGATTTTTGTGTAAAATCTTTAGAAAATCATAACTCCCTCATTTTCATCCAAATGAGGTGATTCAACTTGCAATATTTTTTCTTATGAAGAGTACTATCCATGAAAAATATGATTTTGGCCTTTTGAAATACTTTTTCGTATAGTTTTATTTAATTTAAGTTATTTGCATTAAAGACTTGATATCTTCTAAAATGCATAACTAATTATAGGATTATCGGTAAAATGTGATTCTTGTTTTGTTGCTCTAGTTGAGGAGATCTTGGACTGTTAAAAATGTTCTCTTGCCATGTCATGTTTAGAAAATGCTCTATTTATTTTGGTGCTATTATTGCTAATAAATTAAGAAATTCATAAAGTAATTAATTAAATGAGATAACCGCTTGATAAATTTTGCAAGCTGTTCTTATACCATGAGTTCCGTAGATGCCCTAAGATCTCTGTTGAACACTTTGCATAGTACAAAGTAATTTTGGGCCATTTATTGTCCATTTATTGTTTCTGCCTTGTGATTTTTGTGTAGGATAAAATACTTACTGTTTTAACCTAAAAATTTTCATGAGACCTTAATTAGTATGATTAAGCTCTGTAATTTTTGTAGATTTTTCTGAGTAGTGTAACTATGTGCTCCTAGCTTATGCCCTAATTTAACTATGCAAATAATTAGGGTTTCATGTGTCGTTTTCCGAAGTTCCCATGTTCTTAGAGTAAGATAATTGCTGGTGGATTGCTGTAGTTCATTTAGGTGTTTCGTCACGTACCCAAATAGTAGCACCTATGTGGTACGTCACTCGTACTACTGTATGTCCCGTGTCGACGATAAGTAGTTAGGGTTATCGCAAGGTTTAAAGTAAGTTCACGGAGACGCAAATCGATTAAAGATGATGTTGACTACCTTGTAGAATCATGCTTCATTCATTCATTTATTCATTCATCATCCTCATACATTATGTCCTTATAATGCATACATGGTATTCATGTGCACCTATGCATCATACGGGTTGGACTGGGAGGGACGTTACGTCGGTAGTTTAGGAGGAGCAGGAAGGGGAAGGACAACGAAGCGGTCTTTCGGGAGGGGCGCAGAATGAGGAGCAGACGCTGACTTGCTCGAGTGCCCCGACCACCCACCTAGCGTCTTTGAGAAAGGCAAGCCCAGGAGCATTTATCCCTACCGTTTTTAACAATAACTTACCTTGCGTTCTTTCTTGTTTTTGATGCATTAAGTTTATAGGTGTTGACCAATACCGTTGATGCATTATGAATGCCCTTGTCCACCGAATTATCCATATACCCAATTAAGTCTAGATTCGATTAAATGCTTAGCCCGCTTTAATTAGAACGGTAGAAGTCGGGTGATTTCTTGTCATCCGCGAGTATAGGTGGATACTCCTTAATGGTTGACACAACCGTTTATTGGATCAAAACATAACCATGATATGGTGCTAAATTGAGATAGGCGGAGTTTTATGGGGTTTGGATCATAGTAACCCATCCATGTCGATTAAGGACCATGCTCGTTGTACATCCTCGGATCATGTTGGACAATGCCCTACGAGATAGCCGGGAAGGGTGCGTTCATCCGACCGTGAAGCCTTGATCAAGATCTGTTTGAGCGGGTTTCGGCCTAGCCGAATGCATCGATCGAGTTGGTGTCGGTGGGCCACGGGCGCGGAGGGTAAGCCCGAGGTCGGCATCCGACTAGATGCGGCCCGGTGGCCCTCGGGTACGATGGTTCGTTGATCCCACGACTCTACCCAAACAGCCAAGGTGACCTAATCGACCCGACGGGGAAGTGTGGTTTGTGTGGGGAATACCTTTGCTAACTAGTTTGCAATCGATTATAATCGCCATCGTTGCTGGATAGTGAACACTTGACCAAGCGGCATCCTAGTAATCTACTTGAACTCAATAATGGTTATGTTCTTTGTCGGTGTTGATGCGGGAATGCTCAACCAGGACGGATACCCTAAGTAATGATTGCTTGTCACAAAAGGAAATGCTTAGTTCAGGTGCTAATGTAGTAAAATCAGGATAATGACTTCTAAAAGCAAAGGCTAGATTAGAACTCATCATCATTCCTGGCACAGCTAAGAGCTGCTTTTCTTGCAAAGAAATGAGTGAGCCACCCCACTTCTAAAGCCTGCATACTCCTTGAAAGTTATTTATTTTCGGTTTATATCGGGTAAGTCTAGTTGAGTACATTCCCGTACTCGGGCTTTTATTTACCCATGTTGTTGCGAGATGGTGAGATGTTTTATAGCTACTTGCGAGGACTTGCTTCCACCACTCGCTATTGGTGATGAGTAGATCGTGGGCACGATCATTGCATAATATCCTCTACTTATGCTTTTGTTGGAGTTGACGAAGGACCTCGGCACTATGTTTAAAAACTATGTGTGCGTTTGTGAATTTAGACCTAAGTTGCTTCGCTATTTGAACCCGAACTTGGTATTGTAATCACTTTATTATAACTCGATGTAATCAACTAAGTGTGAACTTTATGTAATATTGTGGATGGTGTATGTTGAACTTTATTCGATCTCGGGGTAAGTTGAAATGTTTGAAATCCTTTGAGATTTCACGGACTACGGATTAATATGGGCACAATGTGCTAATTAAGTTACCACGGTGGCTTACTTAGTACCTTGCATTTATATTAGTTGGACGGTTGTTACACATACTACGCGGTGCTTGCGTTTACCGTCGTCGGTGTCACGCCAAAAGGAGGAACGACATCCACTTTCGCTTTACGCTTAGCGGGCCGTTTTATTGGGCCTCAATATGCTGCGAATGAGCTAAAGAGTGCTAGGGCTAGCTACTTCGTTGGATGGCGTGAACGGCCATGATCGGATGACTGCCGAGAGCTATCATCAAGAATGAATTCAGAGGATCTGATTCCGGCCTAGGATAGGGTTACATGGGATTTCTATCTAGAAGAAGCTTATGGGAAAGGGTTCCCTACCATATTGTCACCCGGGTTATGCAAACTATCGAGAGCGGACAAGTTTGTATTAGTGTAAGGCCAGATGCCTCAAAATTTCAAGTTTTTTCACTCTCTTTTCATCACATCAAATTCTTGGGCGCATACATGGAGTATTAAATATAGGTAAAAAATAACTAATTGCACAGTTCGACTCTAATTTATGAGACGAATCTTTTGAGCCTAGTTAGACCTTGATTGAACAGTAATTACCAAATACAAACGAAAGTGCTACGGTGCTTTTCAAGCAATTTTTTTGCCATCTAAACAAAGCCTAAGTTTTTTTAGCAGAGATTTATAAAAAAGAGTTCTTTTAGCGGGAATTTGTATTAGGTTGTGTTTAGTTTTCCGGATTGCAAAATGCAAAATGCCAACTACTTTAGAATGGTGAAATGCAAAATGCCAAATTTTTTCATGAGTGCGTTTAGTTCTATCCAAAATGCCAAATTTTTCATTCTTTTTGAGGAACAAATGCCAAATTTTTCATGAGGTGGGTGAAGGCGGCACGGGCTCTCATGCACTTTTGTTTTTTTGTCACTTGAATCCAAAATGGAGAATGACCATCTTTTTACCAAAAAATTTAGGTGGTGTTTAGTTTCGGTCACGAGAATGATGGACCAAATGAAACGGGAACTAAACACCCCCTTGTGGGCGAACCTTCTAAATTATATAGCCCACATACACTTGTCATTGCCGCAACGACCTCGACGACTATGCATGTGCACCGAGACAACTTAGAAAGCCCTATCGGGTGTCCTCGGGAAACCGAACCATCCGCATTTGAAAACTCATACCAAGATCAACAAAGGAGTAACTATAACATTACAACATTTGATAGAGAACTTTTCATCGTAGTGTGGAAGAATTTAAAACAGAATTTTACATACTAAGAACAAGTTACTTTTATGACTTAACTTTAATTGCGAAGTCGAGTAGAACTACGAAGTCAACTTAGGTAGAGCACCTAAGTCGGGAGAGGACAACCAAATCACGTCAGCCCCACCGATCGGCTCGATTAGCATTAGTAGTCGTAACCGCAATGGGGTTAACAAACCCCGAGTACTCTATTGTACTCGCAAGACTTACCCGACGAAAAAAGACTCCAAGGATATGCTAGCTTAAGGGGAGTAGTGGAGCTAGAAAAGAAGAGTTTTGCGTAAAAGCTTTAATATATGTGGATCCTTACTTTCAAATTTTAGCGGCATTAGTTATTACCAGTATCCACTTTGCTCCTAATCTAAGCCAAACACTTCTTAATCATCACATCTCCTTTTCATCTCTTTTCCATAGTCACCATGTTCCACTTGTTAACTACGTTGTCGTACGGTTGATCGAGTCTCCTTATCTCGAGAAGCAAGGCGATCCTCGAATCGATTATACTACTAGGGATCCCTAAACACACGACATATTGTTGGTGTTTCTTAGCGAAAGCGACAAAATCCACAAAGCATGGAAATACCATTGTAGCACTTCACCCGGTGGTAAATAGGGTATCATAAATTTCACGAAGAACGATAAGTGTAGGTTCTCTCCGAACTAAGTTGCCCGTGAGGTAGGAGAGTGATAACCGGGGTAGTGAGGTTTTCTAGAGGTGGTAGCCGAGAGAAAGAAAGCTATGTTGCTATAACCTTACTTTGGGCATCGGATCACACCTGGTCAGCCAGGTGATGCTGGCCTGTAGCTCTACGCCGAACCCGAACGTGGGGGATTACAAGGGACGGACAAGGCTGTCACCATCTGCCGCATACCCCTCAACCATGGGGAACGAGGCAAACGAAGGTAATTCCTAGCTCAGACACCACGTCTACGCTATTCGTTACAGCTCTAGTGTTGGCCATGAACTTCCTTCTTTATCAGGAGTCCTCTAATAGAACTATCGCCACAAGGACGGTCGATGAACCCCCAAGATAATAACGAACAAGGATAACTTTACTAAAAGGAATGAACCAATAGGTAAACACGAACCTCTTACTTCAAGTAGTAAGACGTCGTCGAGGTATACCCGAGACAGGTTGTTCAGCTTCGGTGAATAACGGAACTCGGTGGTTAAGGCGTGACGGGAGGAGACGAGCGTTTTTATACTAGTTCGGGCCCTCGGGTTGTTTTGAGTAAAAACCTTACGTCCGATCGACGTTTAGCCTATTTGTATTGTGTATTGTATTGATCGATTATTACAAGGGGTACCCTCAGCGGCCCTTTATAGTTCAAAGACCGCATCGGGTTCTATCTCTCCTAGTCGGATACAAAGACATAGTCCTAAACTAAGTTTTTGGACATCTTTGCATAAACAATCCGCCTAGGAGTCTTGGTTTGACACGTAGCTTTGCTTCACATCTCCTTGGATTGGGCTCGTGGCCTCTTTGCAAGGCCCACTTACGGTTAGTGTCTCTAGTAAGGAACCTCTGGGTTCCCCCATCGACAAGCTCCCGAGCATTTCATGATTGAGCTTCGAGAACCGGGTTGTTGAAAGTTTTCTCTGGGTTCCTGTATCAAAATCCTGAGATGGTCTTCTTTATTTGGCCGCCTTGACTGATGTGCACCTTTTCTAGTGGAGGGTACTCTGTAGCCTCCGAGCCTTTCCCGGGTTCTTTTTGATTAAAAAAGAACTCAGGTAAGGGTCTTGAGTGTTGATCATTGCTTTTGTCCTTCTTATTGTACTTGGTTGTTGTAGTTATTTATTTCTTTGTAATTCGGGTTGTCTTTTAATTCGAATATGCTCGGATATGTTGTCCTATTGGCTTTGGATGCTTGACACCTTTTGTGTACTATTTGCTATTGCTAGCGTAGTCATCATTGATACGGCTCACGGCTCTTACTGCGTTCACGCGTGCTAGTGTGGTCATGTCTCGAGTGTTGTCATATTGGTTCACATGGTTGTCCTTTTGATGCTCTCCTTCTCTTGTGGACTTGGTCTTCATGCACCGATTTTTGCCTATAAATATTGGTTCTATTTAATGGGTATGCTATCCATCCCTTGAAGTTTTGTAGCCTACGAGTTTTTGAAGTCATGATTGTTGTAGTGTGCGAGGTTGACGAGCCCCGAGCGTTTTCTTCATCTTTTGTAGTCTTCTTTAGCAAATGATAAAGGTCTTGTGATCGGGATTAGTAGCAGGCTAATCTTGGGGTGGTATCTATCTATAAGGATCATTGAGGCAAATAGTAAAGGGCTTATGATGCATGTGGTGCGTTTTGCGCTGCCTCATCTACCAGTGCTTGCCCTCCATTATTTTGTTGGTCCCTTCTTGTGATCCAACGAGTGTCTTGGCTTGTTCTTCGATGCTTTGTGGATCGGCCATTGTTCTATCTTCTATTGTGCTTCTTTTGGGACCAGTAGCGTAGATCAGCACGTGTTGAGAGTTGAGCCCGGAGTTGTTCTGCGGCGGTGTCCTTCTTGGAGCCTACTCGGAGGACTTTGTGTTCTTCTCTTGCCATCTATAGCAATCTTGGTTGCGTATTATCTTCGGTGAATACGTTGGTCGGGGTTGTTTTCCGTGGGTGATATTGAATCTTGGTAGAGGAGGGGTAACCTCAAATTCCACCGGGTTCCCTCGGACGCCGATGGATTTATGTTGCTTGCTTTGTAATGTTCTTAGTTTTCTTCGGATTCATCGAGCTTGTACTTTTGTTGTTACATCGTGCCTTCCCCTCATCTCTTCAACTAATAGGCTTATGTGGAGTCAAGGTATTTCAAGGATATAGCATACTTACCTTGCATGTATTGCTTCAAAACCGAGATCCTCGAGGGGAGATCATACCCTTAGATCATGATGTGCATGTGTGTGGACCTATATATGTGGAATGGATATATGTGGTGGAAGTGGATATGTAGTGGATCAATGATGACAAAGGGTGTAACGGGGTGAGGGTGAAAACAATGGCGGGGGGAAACATGATGGAAACCTTATCTCACTTTGCTCCTTGAGGGGTACTTCTCTCTTTTGAACTTTGAAGACTTTTGAGAGAACCAAGGCTCTCCTTTTTCTTTTTCTTCTTCTCTTTTTTTTTAACCCAAGCCACTTTTGCCGATGAATATTAAGAGATAATAACAAGAACTATAGGAGCATTACTAAATGGTGATGAGGACAAAGATAAGGTTTAATGGATGAAAAGGGAAATGTTTTTGGTTGTTCATTCCGTGGTAGGAATAGAACATTTTTGGTGGATCTAAGTGGAAAGCATGTGGTTGCATACTTCCGGGGGTAGAAGCAGGATATTTAGGTGGAGTGTACGTGATCTTGATCTTAGGAGCATGATCATCCTCTCGACAAGGGTCTTACACGGGTTGATCAAACTCAATACAAAGCAAACAAACTTATGAACTGGTTTTCCTAGTCTAGCGTATATGTGTATGTGGCTATGGTAGGAATTTAAACTCTCATCATAGAGGAACTCATCATGTAACATTTTTTTAGGTTTTCAAAAGATAAATCTCCAGAACTCTAGTATCACTAGGAACAAGATAAACAAACAGATCAAACCATCTCATATCATACTCGTCAATCACCTAGACTAAGATCAAGACCCACAAGTTTCAAATTTAGAGCAAATCTTCATATCAAAACAATCTTATCCTAAAACTCGGGAGAGTTCAAGGTTGAACACTAGGCATTTAAAAAGAATTACGACAGAGCAACTATTCATCATCTCCATGTAAAAGCATTATCTCACAGGAGCTCAATTACTCTAGGGCAAGCAAAGCAATGTTTGTACACTCCCTTTTTAATACCTAAACACTCAATAATATCTAATATTATAAATATTTTAAGCAAACATTTTATTTTATTTTCTAAGTTATTTATCTTTTTATTTCTTTTCAAATATAAATCACACATAAGGAAATAAATATTTATCTAGATACATGGGGGATGCTCCTCCCCAAGCTTTGGATGTTGACGTAGTCGTTCATCTTGAATCTTGATAGTGTAGATGTACTTCATTCCTCTAGGTCTCTAAAAATAGATGGTTGTTGAAGCGGTCCTTCCCGAGTGGATGAAATCTTCGCTATACATTTGATCTTTCTTATTGAATCGCTTAACTCAAATAGACAACAAAGTTTGTGGAATAGATTAAGCGTTAGTGGTAAACCTTCTATGCCTTATTTTTAGAACCTCTCAAATGTTCAAGCAAGCACAATTCAACAAGATCTCAATATATTTCTTTTGGATTTTCTTTTTTTATGTAGATGCAAAATTATTTTTATGCCTCTATAATAAAGTCGAGACTTATTCACATGGGGCTTAAGTTTTTTAGATGTAATGGTATGATGCAATAGAATCATTTTTATTTTCTTTTTAATGTAATGTAGAAATACAAATATGCTAAATGCTAATGGGTGAATGCGGGAAATAAATATGTTGAAGTAAAACTATGCAAGGAAATAAATATGAGGATAACTATCGATGTTAACTTTCGGTGAAGGTTCAGAGATTTAGGTCCATCGAACCAGACCTTCCTCTGGTTCAGACATCCCATGGTACGTCGGATGGTTCAAATGGTGTCACTAGTTGTACCTCTTCTTTTCGTGATGATTCGGAGGTAGATTCTTCTTTTACGTACGTACCTAAGTAGTTTGGTGAGTTGGAAGGTGCAACTCCCTCTTCTTGTGTTGGAGTGCTTGGTGGTATTATCTCTTTCTTCTTCCACACCTTCTTAGTCCGAGGTTTCACAACTTCCTCTTGGGGTTTCTCTTCTTCTTTATCTTCAATGGTGGCAACACTTCTAACGGCTTCTTCTTCATGATTAGCCTCTTCATCTTCGATGGCTTGCTCTTTCCGCCCGAGATCGGCGTCTCCTATTTCATTCTTTATGGGCTTGTTATAAGTTGTATAGCTATTGAAGTAGCGGCGTACCTTTTGTCTAGGAAAGTGGAAGTGGATCTCCCCATGTTTCATGTAGATGATCATGCCTATAGGTGGTGTGAAGAAACGGTCTTCCTAGGATAAGATGGACATCGTCATCTTCTCCCATGTCGAGAACCATGAAGTCGGCGGGAACCTCTTGATCCGATCTTGACTATGACATCTTTTGCTATTCCCTCTAGAAATCGGAGCGATTGGTCTACCAAATTTGCACACGCGAATATGTTGGGCACAAAGGTCTATTTTGATATAAATGTTTATATGTTACCGGAGACATTATGTTGACGCTTGAGCCGATGTCACAGAATGTCTTGTAGAAGGTACTTTCTTTGATCATACAATCAATGGTAGGTACTCCTGGATCTTTCTTCTTCTCAAGCTGTAGAGGCGGTAGAGTGTGGTCATCGGTCGGTTCAATAGTGTTGACCATCCACACTTGTTCTCCTTTTTGCTTCTGAGCTTTGTTCTTCCTCTTGTTGTTGTTCTTTATTGCAGGAGTAGGTAGAATGCCTTCATGGATTGCAGTGTTCTTCTTTCTTGGAGCAGTGAGAGTTGGGTCTTCGTAGACTTAATTTTGTCTAAAGGTGGACTTGAGCTTTAAGTGTATGGTTCTTGAAGCGAATCTCTCCTTTCTATCCTTGAAGGTGAAAGCAGATCTTGGCGCTAGCTGGCGTAGATGATGGCCTTCGCTGTATTCGGGAATGGTCTCCCCAAGATGATGGGTGCTTTATCATCTCCACTTGTTTCTATCACCACAAAGTCTCTTTGGGACGCACGAGTGTCCAACTTGCACATAGACATGTTCAAGGATTCCCTTGGGGTAGCACGGATTCGATTTGCAAGCCGCAAACATATGGTTGTGTACAATAAAGGTTCACCATGAATTTTCTCATAAATTACCTTGGGCATAATGTTGACACTTGCTCCAAGATCACATATGGCTTTGTCAAAGTCATGAGCTCCAATGTGGATGGGGATAACAGGTCTCCCCGGATCACCTTTCTTGTCTGGCAGGGACTCAACTTTCCACATCGGTCTTGGCGGTGCTATGAAATATTCTCCCGCATTGAAAATGTCTACAAGGTTCGTAGTTTCTAATTCTTCCGGCTTCCCAGAATCTTACCTTTTTTCGATTAGGAACTGCCGCTAACCGAGAGAGTTGTGATTCTATCGTCTTTTTAAAGCTAAGTTGATTCTTTATCACGAAGTAAAGCTTCCATTCTATTATTAATGGTTTCAAGGATTTTATCATTGAAAGTTATCTTTCTAGACATGTTATCAATAACTTTGTTTTGATTAACAATCATCTCTCGCAAGGGTGGTTGATTGAAATTGTTATAGTTATTACCTTGGTAGTTACCTAAGTAGTTACCTAGGTAATTTGGCCTCTCGCTGATTCTATCCTTGATTGTCTTAATTCTATTGAGGATGATAGTTGGCATTGTTGTTGATGTAGTTCACATCCACTTGGACTTCAGGATAATTGCTTCCTATGTGGCCAGTGTCTATACACTCTTCACAAGTCATGCGAGAATCACGGATGTGCATGACTTCTTTCTTCTCGTGGTCTCGTTCATCAAGCTTCTTCATGAGTAGGTCCATCTTAGACAAAGATGCCCACTTCCTTAAGTTGATGCATTCCTCCTCTCTTGTGTGGTTGAGTGCGTTCTTCGTTTCATCCCTGGTTAGAATCTATCTTCTCAATGAGAGCAGTTGCCTCACAAATCTTGAGTGATAAGAACGATCCTCAAGCAGCTGCATCAATGTTCTCACGGGCACTTGTGGTGAGCCCATGATAGAAAGTCTGCAAGAGTAGCCAATCCTCCATCCCGTGGTGAGGACATTCGATATATAATCTTGAAAGCATTCCCATGCCTCTGGTATAGGTTCAACGTACTGCTGCTGAAAGGTTTTGAGATCTTCGCACATAAAGCATTGGTCTTGCCTACGAGAAAGAACTTTACTAGGAAAGCGGTGGAGCAGATCTCCCATGTAGTGTTGGTATCTTTGTTGGCGTAAAACCATTGCATCGCCCTTCCTAAGAGTGAATGGGAAAAGACAGCAATATGGCATCTTTAGAGACTCCTTTGATGGTGAAAGTGCTGCAAATCTCCATAAAGTTTTGGAGATGAGCACTCACGTCTTCATGTGCTTTCCACAAAACTAGTTGGCTTGCACCATGTTGAGCGAGCCGGTTTGAGCTCGAATCCATTATCTCCCACATTGATTTGTTGGTCCGTCCGATGTTGGTAGTGGTTAGAGCGGAGAATTCACGGAGAGTCTTGTTAGCCATGCCTTCAAACTTGGTGTCAAACTTCTTGTCCGGTTATCTTCTAACAAAGTGGTTGGGGTCTTCTTTTTAAGCTTTGCTTTGGCTTGTCTCGATTATAGCCTCGGGATCCTCAACATAGTTTGTCGGTTGATAAAAACCAAAGTCATACATCACCCCGTAATAAGATATTCAAGAATAGACAAAAAGGGGGTAAGCCCGTGAGTAAAAGATCAATAGTGTGTCTCAATTATCATAGCATGTAAACTTATTCCTAGATATTCAATTTCTTATCCTAACACCTCCTTTGCCTTCCCAGAAGCAAATGCGCTAGAAATTCTTTTTGACATCTCTAACACGATTACAAATAAGGTAGGTCAAATCCTATCCTTAGCAAAGGCATTAGAGATGTACAGGCATCTCTTAGCATTGCTTAAGCCAGGTTGTCATCCCCAACACAACACCGAGAGATGTGGTTGTACTTATGATCATAGAACTTATAAAATATGAATAAGGTTATCCGCAAGTGCAGATAAAATACACCCGTTGTACCATTTCACCTAGGAAAGTTCCAGATATCGTTATTTATAATTCTACCACTTTGGTAAGGCGAGGAGGTATAAATACTAAAGCTAAACATACACACTTGTGATAAGAGTTCTACTAGATCATCTCATAACATGGATCAATCATATAATAATGTATAAGATAAACGGATAAAGGTAATCCTAAAGCGGAGTTCCACCGAGCATTTTCCATCCGAGGGTCATGATTCTTAACAAGAACTAGAAATAAAGACTAACTTCTAACTTATTCTAATTATAGGTCAAAGGACTACATCGATTAGTGTAATTACATCTAGCAATCATGGTTAGACTTACTTCGTATCTATAAGCAAGAGGCATTACAAAGGAGGATCAGGAACAGAGTAAGATTTATCTCCTGGCAACTGGGCCATACTCGTCCTATCATTCGGGGAGTGGACTACAGAGGATTCAACGAAGCTATAAAAGTCATCTTTGCGAGCTACCACTTGTTGGCCTAGAATGTAAGGTGCATCCACAGGTAAACAACATATAAGAACCATGCTTACACAATGTCGACCATTCACCTAGGGCCCATGGATGAGCGCTATACGAACATGAGTATAAACACAAAGCTAATCTAGCGATGCTAAACATATAATCAAAGCAAAGCGATGAACATTATAATTATGAATATGCAATTATACCAAGTCATATCGATTGTATCAACTAGCACAAGAACTAGAACAAAAACTAGGGGAACAATAAGAACTAGAACAAGAACACGATGAACAAGACAAACTAGACGATGAATAAGATAAACTAGAACACAATGGAGCACAAATAGAACAAACAGATTAACAAATGTTGATACAAGAGAGAAGTATAAGGCATTATCGAGCCTCCTCGTGACTAGATCCGGAATCCAAGCGTTGCTCGACTCCTCTACTTCTAATTCTTATCTAGCTATGCCATAGGATGGTGGAGCTCTAGGTTATCCTTTCGAGGGACACCTCTGAACTCAACAATGAATAATGAATGAGAGATGCCTCAGGGGGGTCTCGGTCTAGTTATATAGCCCCTAGTATGAACCGCATGCCCTCGGATCAAACCGACTTGAAACGACGGCGTAGATTGGACCTCAAAGGCGGTGGAAGGCGTGAGATGAAGCCTCGGCGCCAAGCGACCTAGGGAGGAGTCACCGCCCCGGCTCAATGCTTAGTGGGCCCCCTCCTTCGCTCCGATGTCTTCTAGATCCTTCTCGTGCCACTTTTTGATCCGTTCGCAAGTAGTCATACCGTGGATGGATTCTCCTCTCGATCGGCTTCTAGAAAAGTCCCCGTAGAATGCGGTTACTCCAAAGCTGTGGTCTTCTATCAATTTAACCCCTAAACTTGTAGATGATGATGGTTCTAGGGTCTTAAGTCGTATCCATCGAGGACTCTCCCTCCGAACTACGAATATAGCAAATGATATGTCTGTTTCGATCGTCTCGACGAGCTCTTCGTAATGGTGTGCTTTCGATTCATCACTTGAGATACTTTTATATGGTGAAATATTGAATATCCCGCAAAACAAGTGAGAACAACACAACTCATGGAACTCATTAGAATCAAACCCTATAACTACACACTTTTATTCATTTTAAGTCATTCCTTGCACAAGTTGACGGCTTATAATTGGAGTTAATTACCGTCAACATTTTTTAATCCAAATTCAAACTTAATTTGATTTCTACTTTAATTGATGATTAATTAGTGATCACAACTATGATCCAAATGTACCATTGAGACAATCCACACATGGTCCACTCAATGTCACATTTGTATATATGAACCAAGTTTATGCGGGGTTATGAGGATGCTACACTAGCCGATGAAAGGATCAAGATGCCCAAGAGGGGGTGAATTGGGCTAATTCTAAAAATTATTGCGGAAATAAACCTACTAGCCCATGATTCACCCCTCGATGCCTATGTGTGTTCCTAGACAATCGATCAACTAGAGTTTTGCACCCTAAGTTCCAATCCTATTCTAGCATGGCAATTCTATGAAAGTAATTGCAAGAAAGTAAGTGCTAGAAAGTAAATGCGGAAAGTAAAGGGACAAGGAACACGGCGATCTTTTTCCCGAGGTATCGGAGAGTCGCCACTCTCCACTAGTCCTCGTTGGAGCACCCGCGCAAGGGTGTAGCTCCCCTTGATCCTCGCAAGGACCAAGTGCTCTCTAGGGCTGATTCTTCGTCGCTCCGACGCGGTGAATCGCCAAGAACCGCCGAACATGAGTTGGGTCATCCACAAGCACCGCCGGATGATCTCCAAGCTCCAATCACCACCAAGCCGTCTAGGTGATGGCGATCACCAAGAGTAACAAGCACAAACTCTCACTTGACCTCGCAAAGCCTAGGAGAAGAGTGGATGCACACTAGCTACTCTCGATCTCTCATGAACTCATGGATTCTCAAATCTCTTCAAGTCATGAGGCTCTTGCAACTCTCCTGCTCTCACAAGGTGGCTATCAGCTGATGAAATGAGCAAGAGAGCCGAAATGTAGAGGGTGGGGTTGTATTTATAGCCAAGAGCCAAAATCCAACCGTTACCTCGATTTCAGCTCAGACGTGAGCGCCGGACGCGTCCGGGCTCACCGCGACGCGTCCGGCGCTTTATGGAATTCAAACGGCAACCTAGCCGTTGAGCTACGATGCGGGCTCCGGGCCCAGCGTCCGGCGCCGCGTCCCGGCCGCGATTGACCTCGAGCACGATTCCAAAAACTCTGCAGTCGCGTCGGCGCACGCCGGACGCCGTGTTAACGCGCCGTCCTCGGGCGAGACCAAAGGACGACTTTACCGTGCGCCGGACGCGTCCCGGCGCCCACGGCACGTCGTCCGGCGTTGTTGAGGCTCCCGTTTTCACTTGATACGCGATCCTTTGAAAACGGCGACGACTTCAACAACTCTCGTGGCTTATACGTAACTTCCTAGCGCTAAGATTTCACTGAAGGTGTGCACCACACCTAAACCCGAGACTCAACTAGGTGAGCTACCCATTTGCACCCCTTAATAGTACGGCCAAAGGAGAAAACAAAGTCCTAACGACTAATCCGATGTCTCTCAACACCTTCGACAATCGAACTAACCGTCCTTAACCTTGTCGTCCAACCTTTGAAAACCGAAATGATTTCCATCGTTAAGAGGGCATGCCAACCAAATTGCTCGAGATTCCATTACCATGACCTAACTCACATTGTTTCTCGCAAAACACACGTTAGTCATAGTAATCTACAATGTCATCAATCATCGAAACCCACATCAAAGGGCCTAGATGCTTTCAATCTCCCTATTTTTGGTGATTGATGACAACCTGCGGAGTATGAAGAGTTTAGTTGAGGTTTTCAAGCATGCTTGGTTCACATGAGCCTTTGACAATGAAAGCAAGGGTTAGAATGACTCATGCGACACCAAGCCAAAAGATCTCGTGCTCATATAATCGCAAAAACGAGTTAGCACAAGACAAAAGCATAGCTCATATGGAATCAGAGTAAAACGCGGAAGCCAAGCACATATGAGCAAAGAGCCAGGTGACATAGAAGGTGATACCAAACCGAAGAGCATATGTCACTGCGATCAAAAGTACCTCACACATATCATACAATGCATAAAGTAAACATGATGCATGCAAATGTATCAAAAGAACAAAATCCCAAGCTAAGAGCTCCCCCTAAGTCCACATACTCCCAACTCTCCCCCTTTGGCATCAAGGACCAAAACCTAAGGCCGAGGGTAGAAGGAGCAGACGAGCCGGTCTCACGAGCATGTGGAGCAATGACGAATGCTGAAGTGTCATCTGGGCTCGTCCCGAGCTCGCTGGGATCGAGTGACAGAGCCTGCCGACCCTCCGTCGTGACGCGGCGCGGTGAGCGGTCGGGTCTCGCTCAGCGACACGTGACGATTGCCGTCTCCGTGGTCGGCAGATATGGATGGAGCTATCTGCTCGACCCGTGGCTCGTCGGTGCGCAAGTGGAAGAGTAGGAGCCACGTGGTGCGCCTCGAGAGTAGGAAGAGGATGTAGAGGCCACGAGGAAGGTATAGTGCGATGTGCCGGTGCTCACATCCTTTGGAGGAATCTGCTTCTTCGCGAGGTTGCGGGTCATGCCGAATAGGCCATCTCATGTACTCGGGTGTCGCCTCTCCCGTGGAGTGCTTTGTAGGAGGCACGATGATGGGTTTGCACACGAGTCTCGGAGTGAATGAGATGAGATCCAATGGGTGAAGCCGGTGGAGATCCGTGGAAACCGGGGACACTCCGAACAGGCTGGAGAAGACGGTGCTATGCACGAATTTGGTAAGCTCGCACTCGTGGATTTGGCACTCGAGACGGTCCTGCTCCCAAAGTCATCTCCCGCTTTGGTGACTTGAGCCGAGGGAAGAATTCCCGGTGCGTGGCACCTGTCTGTGAAATAGAGAAGCAATCAAAGTCATAGTCTCGCAGTGTGCCGCTGCCGTCGTAGCCGATGCCGTGCATCGGCGAGCCGTATCTCGGCTAGAGCAATCTCATGTCACTCCTCGGCACGCTCCGGTTGCTT
Source organism: Themeda triandra (assembly GCA_018135685.1). Lineage (NCBI taxonomy): Eukaryota > Viridiplantae > Streptophyta > Magnoliopsida > Poales > Poaceae > Themeda > Themeda triandra. The sequence continues at coordinate 19,865 of JAENPR010001911.1, forward strand.
GACCAACCCGTCAAGTACCCGAGTCAAGCTCTCAATGGGCTCCGAATCGCCGCCGCCCGCATCATGCGACGAGGGGAGGACGAACCGGAATGTAGTACTCCTCATCATCCTCGAGTCCGAGGTAGTGATCTCATATCCCGCTCGCCTCGGCTTTCGTAAGCTCGCTTCTTCATCTCGCGCCCTGCTCAACTCTAGCATCCTCGCTCGGCTCTGCCTCTCTGTAGAATCGGATCTCCATGTCGAGGAATGGCTTGGAGGAGCATCTCTGCGGTGATTCCGACAATCGAGAAGCATCATAGGAGCCAAACACCTCATAATTCGCGGATCTTCATATTCTTTTCGATCGAGTCCGGAAGATCACCATTTCTATAGATGAGCCGGGTGATCCAATGAGCATAGTGCAACGGTGGTTCTTGAAACTCCCATAGATAACATCTTCCATATCACAAAGTATCAAATCCCCGAGATATCAAAAGGAATCTTCCTCATAAGATGTGACACTACCTTCTTTGCCGAGCCTGGTGAACCCGTTCGAAACCGGGCCTAGCAAGAATGGTGTATCTACGAATCGATCAAGGACTCGAGCAAGGCGTAGCTCGTCCGTGGTGTCCCGCTTGACCTCGCACCAAAGTTAGGTCCAAAGACCTCTCTCATGATCTCGGAGGTGGCACTACTCCTCCGCGCACGGCGAGGTGGCTCAATGCTCGGAGCACGGTGATGCGGCTTGATGGGCCGCTCCGAAATCCCCAAGAAGTTTTCGGCTTCCTCATGGACAAGTTCGCCTCGACCACGAATGGTGTATGAAATGAGTGAATGATTTGGAGCTATCCACAGTGTAGCATAGAACTCTAACACCCATTCTGGAATATATCTGCCAGATCTTCCAATTAGATCAATCATGCCTGGCTGTGCACCTAAATACTCTCGGAAGGCCTGTCCCAACACATGTGAGAAAGTGTCAGCTATCACTGTCCTCTGCTTGGTAATCTTTGACTTCTGCCTGTAAGCCTCTACCAAGGACTTGTGCGAGTGTAATAAGGTGCACCGCCTCTCTCTCTCGGAAGCGGGAAACCAGGTGTTTATATCCACTCGCCCGATAGCCACGAATCTTCTTGGCACTCGCTCTCAAAAGCTCCTCGTACTCGGTCTAGGTCCGTGGGGCCCCTGTCGGGCTGCCTCTGTGGAGTCGAAGAGGGACCTGACTCCTGTGACTGCTGAGCTGTCTGCTGCTGGAGAGTCCCGACACGGGAGGACCGTCGTAAAGGAGAAAGATCTGCTGCTCAAGAGTGGTCTCCTCTGCCTCGGGAGCCTCGCCTCGCGCCTCCCGTGCTACTGCCGATCCAGCTCTTGTATCACAATGCACCGCACCCTGCGAGCTCTCCTCTCAAAGCACGCTCTCTTTTCTGCTTCTTTCGCCGTGGCTGCTCGAGAATCGGTGGCAACCTTTTTCTTTTCCTCATAGTCACCGTTTTCTTGCCTTTAGCTTTCTCAATCATCTCAGGAAGATTTGGCCTTCTGTGCGGATCATCATCTCCCCCTGAACCTCTGCCTTAATTTTTGCACCTTGGCATTGCTGACACTGTCTTTGATCAATCACACAAGTGCAAGAGGATGAACTTGCCACTTTGAGACTTGGCCTCAATCCATACTCATAGGCTTGGCCTAGAGTTCAACCGCCCACCGTCACACCTCACCGATCAATCAATCAAGTAACCACATTTGCCCAAGAATTAGAATAGAACGGATTTATAACCATAAGCATTTCTAGAGATGAGAAACCCTATTGGAAGCATAGCATTAGGTAAGTGTTTAGATAGAGTATGGCATTATACCTAAGAACAAGTCGAACCTCCTGTGAAAGGTAAGAATGACGGCGTGGGGCACCCTTCAGAGGAAAAAGGTCACTGCATCATGGAAAGAATGAAAAGGAATTGATACAGTGAGAAGAGGTCGGTTGAGGTGTTTTGCCAGGATATTTTGGGGGCAAGTTAAAGCTTACCAAGATAATCAATGATCGAAAGGTAATGGTTGATAGAAAGACGACCACGGCAAGCTTAAACACCCCCAGGTAGAGTGAGATGGATCAACGCGAGAAGATGATGTCGAAAATGAGTTAAGACAAGTGAGAAATATCACTTTGGCATTTTGTCGAGCGGCTTGGGGGCGGTGGTGGTGCTCACCAAGAAGGAGGCTTCCCTTGGTCGAGATGCCGCCGGGCGGCGCACCAACTCACGAGACGGGAAGCAAGGGGAGGACGCCGCGGACGAATGCTGAAAATGCTCGCCGGGAGAAGACAAGATCCGGGCGGTGGCGATGAACTCCTGGCGGTGAGGCGATGGCGGCGCTCCCGGTCGGGCAGACGGCTTCGCGGCGGAGTCGGCGCGGCGGCGGGATGGCAGACGCGGCGGTGGGCGGCCGGCGCGTGGAGGAGCGGGCGGCGCGAGGGATGGGTGGCGCGCGCGGTGGTGTTCTAGGGTTAGGCGGCGGCGCGGCGCTCGGCGAACGGATGGAAGAAAGAAACGCCGCGGGTCGATCCGAGGAAGAAGAGAATAGGGTGGCCCCACATGTCAGATTTAAGTGACTCGCGCACTTCCTCATCGCGCCGGACGCGTCTGGGCTGCGTCTGGCGGGTCGTCGGACGCCGAACAGAGACTTCCCAGAATGGCAGCTCAAGTCGAGCCCGTCGGACGCGGTGCAGACGCGGTCGCCGGACGCGGGAGAAACACTGTTACGCGTCCGGCCAATGTTGATCTTCTGGCTTCATCTGCGACTTATCTTCATAAGGCGCCGGACGCGTCCGCCGGTTTCCAAGTGCGCGTCCGGCGCTCTTTCAAGAGCTGAATTGAATCCTTTCTTCGCGGCACCTGCTCCCAATTGGTTTCCAAACTTTTGAAGAGTCAACTAAACACAGTTTGGAGCCAATATGAGATCCTCACTCTCAAACACTCAATTTTTCAAATAGTTTGCCATAGGCTTATAGTATTTTTCAAAAATAGGCAATAACCACGAGCGAGGAACAACGTATGGCCATGAGCTTGAGTTTCTAGACCAATAGAAGCATCAAAAAGCTTTCTCAAATCATGGACGAACACGAGAGGTTGCTCAAGAAACAAACGAAAAGAAACGAAGAGCAACACGCAAACACATAAAATTACTGGAATTTGAATCTAGGCGGCTTGTCAGGTTTGAACCAAGGGTAAGCTTCTTCACACCTCCGGAGAGTGTTATCTTAACCATGTTAGACAAGCCCTATATGCATTACAGAAAAATAAACGTGCTCTATAAACAATGCAATGCAACCGACAACACCTTTCATCTCTTCCTTGTGAAGTTGCTCAGATCAAGGACATTGAGCTCATTCCTTAACCTGCAGAAAGTTGATTCATCCAATGGCTTTGTGAAGATATCCGCTAATTGATCCTCACTTCTCACACCTTCTAGAGAGATGTCCTTTTTAGAGACATGATCTCTAAGAAAGTGGTGGCGGATATCTATATGCTTTGTGCGAGAGTGTTGAACCGGGTTGTTGGCAATCTTCACCGCACTCTCATTGTCACACAAGAGAGTCACTTGACCAAGATTCACTCCATAGTCAAGAAGGGTTTGTTTCATGTACAAGATTTGTGCACAACAAGCCCTATTTGCTATATACCTTGTTTGTGGATAGAGCAACACTATTTTGCTTCTTTGATGACCAAGAGACAAGTGACCTCCCAAGCAAATGGCACCCTCCGGATGTGCTTTTTCTATCAATTTTGCAACCGGCATAATCCGAATCGGAATAGCCAACAAGTTGGAATCTTGCTCCTTTGGGATACCATAAACCAATGCTTGGGGTGAGCCGCAAGTACCTAAGGATCCTCTTGGACGGCGCTCGAGGTGAGCTTCCTTAGGATCGGCTTGAAAGCGAGCACACATACACACACTAAACATGATGTCGGGCCTAGATGCAGTGAGGTACAACAAGCTACCGATCATAGAACGGTAAAGAGTTTGATCCACCGAGTTACCTTCCACATCAAGGTCGAGATGCCCATTAGATGCCATAGGTGTGTTGATTGGCTTGCAATCCTTCATATCAAACCTCTTGAGGAGGTCCTTGGTATACTTCTCTTGTGATATGAAAGTCCCTTCCTTCATTTGCTTGATTTGAAAACCAAGAAAGAAGGTGAGCTCGCCAATCATAGTATAACACCCTGGTTTTCAAAAGAGACCAGAGGCCGTCATATGTGTGCCCAGGAAGTCCACACATATAACACAGAATGGTAATATCAGAATCAATGCATTATATATAGCGAAGACATACGTAAATACACTTACAAACCACGGCTAGCGGAACGGTTGTGGAATTCCTCTTGAGGCTCCATCTTCACAGGGACGGTCGACTGGGGGTTCCGTACGCCAAACACCTCTGACATCTCAATGTCTTTGTTCTTTTAAGCAGCACCTTGCTAGCAAACTATAGCAAGGTGAGTCCATGTCGAACTCAACAAGTACAGGCGGAAAATGCAAAAATATGCAAGGCTTAACAAAAGATAAAGCTGAAGGGTAAAGACTGCGGTAGCTTTTAATGTAACAAGCATATTTTAATTAGCAACCTATTCACTAACAACTTGGTTGAGAAACCCAACCCTTAATTAAGGTTCAAGTAGAATTAAGGTTCATTAAGATCAAACAAAAAGAAAAGCTTTAATAACACAATTATATATGAGATAGCCATCTCAGATAACACAGGATCGCTATCCTGGTAAAGCCTGAGGTAGCAACCTCTCAAAAACCATCTCCACGATCAAAGCAAAACCTTTTGCTAATCATGCGAGGATCGCCGCTCGTAACCGTGAGCACGGACGATATATCGATTGATCAAACTCGCGAGAGGTGTACACTTTACCTCCGGTTTTGTGAGTTCCCTTTCGCCGAGGGGATCGGCCTCTTAGCCCGTTTCCAAGACAGTAGGCGGGTGTCACAACGAGGCTGTTCACGGGGTCAAGGCGGTGGCAACTCAACAGGTATGTCGCAAGCATATGGGTGACGTACTCGTAGCCTACGCCCAGGTCTACGGATCGTCCAGAACACCCATACTAGAACTTGAGATCACCCTTATCACCATCGCTATGGCACCCGTCGGTAAGCCACCCAACCTGCCTATGATGGTCCTGCTAATTGGCCAAGCAAGAGCCCATTAGCCTGGAGATGTACGGAAGTCCCAGGTGGCCGCTCCACGAACCGGTCCTTAGGGAGAGACGACACGGATGCCCCTGTCGCTACAGGCAAAACTCTAGCATCCGCATCTCCCTTGCTTCACCAACCAACGATGCTCACCGCATCCTTGCCACTTCTCCATGGCCGCAGCCATCACCAACTTAGCACAACTTTTATTAAAGAAGCAAGTTTTAAAAGTAATTACTTTAGTGACAAGGTGAGTAGAGCACTAGCAGACCTACACCTAGCTACTAACCCCCATGGGTGATATATGGATATAGGTGGCTAGTATGTCCTTAGGTTACATAGATTTAGACACATGCATTCATTATGACAATCATTTCATGGGTTCAATATGATCAAGGGGTGCCTGCACTTGCCTTAAATCCAAAGATTAGCTGCTCTGTAATCTTTAGCTTCTATCTTCTGGTCTCCAACCTCAGCTGCACTTGTTGGTCCTCAACTCCTGGTCTTCACCACTTGTCGATGGCTCGTCGTCTACTCGCAACAAACAAGCAACACAAATAGACAACACTAAGAACAGACATTACACAAAAGAAACAGCTAAAGAAAGAGCGTACAAGAGGTAGAGAGCGGAGCTATGGCCATGAAAGCACTAGAAAGACCGACGAAGGTACTATCGTTGAGAGGGCACAACTAACAAGATCAAACTAGGCTAACCGCATTTTAAAAGAGCATTGGATAACTAATTTTATAAACATGCGACATGATCGAGGTCATTGCTCATACTAACTTCGGTCGGAACGGTCGCACACCAACGAAAACGGATTATAAAACCTAGGTCGATTTTATTTATAAAACTATTATATAATTGTTAATCCAATTACATTTCAATAAATAAATATTTTTCATAACTGAACAACATGATAACACTAACCCTACTGCGTAGAGCACAACGACACGATTCTAACGCATCTTGAATCGCTTGAATCGGACTTGAAACGGCGAAACGGCGGAGATAATACGATCAATGGCAATTCTGTAAATAAATATCGCGGTGGCATTTTCGTAATTACCTTGTCTTCTACCTCTGTTCGATCCTCACGTTCACGAACTGAACGTGACCTCCATGGCAGCCCTGCTGCTGCATCGCGTGGGAGAGGGGAGGGCCTTGGCCTTGGCCTGCTGGCCGGCAGGGCGCCAGGCCACGCTCACGGCGGCGCGCCCAAGGGGCGGCGGCTGGCCGGGCGGGCAGCCTGCCTGCACGCTCGTGCAGAGCACGGTGGCGGCGCTGCTCGCTGCGCAGGGGCGCGCGAAGGGCCGGACGGCCAGCCGGGCGGGCGGCGAGGCGGCGCGAGGCCGGAGCAGGGCGCTCGGCCCAGTGGAGGGAACGGCCATGCCCTGAGATGGCCGGAAAACGAACGAGAAGGCACGCGTCCATGGATGACCTCGCCGGAAAAGAGAGAGATGTTAGGAAACCATCAAACGGACGTGGATTCGGGAAAATGAGTACATGACGGCGTAGAGAACGACGAGGGCTACCTTCTGGTGGTGGCGGTTTCCGTCGGAACGCGACAGTTCGGCCGGAAACGCTCGCCGGAGAGTTCGCCGGAAACCTAGGTGTGGCAAAGTTCGGCGTCCGATCTGCGAGGCTTCGGGTGGCGGCTGCGGAAACGGGCCGTACTTCTGAAACCAGCGCGTCGAGGACTTCGCCGGCATATATATATAGTGTTAGGGTTTGGAGTCGCGGAAAAATCAGCTATTTTTATAATTTCGGGATTTATATAGAAATCATTTTCAGCTCGAAAATAATTCCAGAAAATGCTGAAATCATTTTAAACCCCTGAAAAATATTTCTAAGACTCCAAAAAATTATGGGAAAATACCCAAAGATAGATTTTGACATGATGAACCCAAATAAAATATTTGAAGCTCATGATAATGATATTTTAGAGCATCCAAAAATTGGAGAAGCTCTAAAATAAAAAGGGAGAGGCCGAAGCGGGCTAGAGAGCGGGCGACTAGCTGGGCTTGGCCCCTGACGATGAGCTGGCCACAATGGCCGGCTGAAGCCCGGCGGGCCATGGCGTAGGCCGGCTACGGCCCAGCTGGCTAGCCGGGCTTGGCCACGGGCGCCAAGGAAGGCTATGGCCGTCTGGTGCTTTGGCCCAAAGGCGGCGGGGAAGGCTAGAGATGGCCGGGAGAGGTTAGGGGACTAGCCGGGTCAAGCGGTGGTGCAGGCCGGGGCTGCCTAGGTCTAGCCGAAGGTGGCCGAGGGCGGCTATAGGCTGTTTAGGTGGCCGGATGAAAACCATAGGCGGCCGGAGAAGCTAGGGTCGGGCCGGATGAGGCTAGGAGTGGCGGAACAAACTACGTTGTGTCGGGGAGGGCTACGGGCTGGCGGGGCCAAGCCAAAGCTTGCTAGGGCCAAGCCAATGCTAGCTAGGGCAAGCCTAGGGCGCTACGGTTGGCCGAAGGGGCTAGGGCACGCTAGAGTGAGCTAGAGGCTAGCGGTAAGGAAGATCGAGTCAAAACTCCCTACGGGAGCAAGATAAAAGGAAAAAGGATTTTAGTAAACTGTTTTCCCACTCAAACACCACTCAACGAGAGCAAAACACAAACTCAACCACACCTTTATTAACTTTATAAAAGTTTTTGAAACCACACTTTTATCATTTTATAATGACAACAAATGAATAAAATCTTGGTTTATTTTAGGAAAATTAATAAATCCTTTGTTTTATTTAGTGTTTTTGATTCACATCTCAAAATGGAAAATTTGGGGTGCGACAGACTACCCACTTAACATGAATCTCGTCCGAGATTCGGGAGAGACTTTAGATATCATGATAAAGCGAGACATTCGGGATTGATTCGAAAAGCTCGTGATGGTACGTGGTATGGAGATTTGGAGAATTTCCAAAGGTTGCTAACAAAACTAAGGATTGATCCTCGTGAGTGCTTTTAAGATTTGGAACAACACGAATAAACAAATCGGGGATTACCCGTACGCTAAGGGTAAAGCCGATGATCATGGTTGTTTCAAAATCGTTGATGAGACTGTTACAAAAGGCGAGGATTACAATTGCCTAGTATTTTAAGATATGAAGACAAGGTGATAGAATTAGCATTACTTAAAAGAGAAGTAATGCATGATCTCCTATTTATCCTTGAAAAGCTCGAGAGAGATTTGCACTTACCGGTTTTAAGGTTCACTTTGTGCAATGGATGAACTTAAAGGTCCACATGATTGAACCAGAAGGATTCAAGATTCCTTAGGGATCTCTAGTGACGTAACATAAAAGGATAATAGATTGATAAAGATCAATCGGGATAGAGAAAAGCCGGTCACACAAAAACATAAGTTGGTCTTCATGTGCTTATTTATCACGAGTTATGAGACATGGGTCTATGGATTAACATGAGATTGATATAGAAGACAAGGACTGGTCCTTCCAACGGATAGTGTAATAGGACCAAGGAAATGTTCGTGATGAGGTAACTCATCAGAGTAGCTTATATAATGGATCATGATTAACAATCATGTTACCATCGTGTGCCGAGGAACACCCATGTGTGTGCACCCACTGGATGCTCTCGGTTACATCATGGCACCGTCAGTTATTAATCAAGACATCATTACTAAGTTTACTACCAATTTGTTATCTCTTATAACACAGGTATAAATCTTGCATGGCTAACTCCACTTGCAAGACAAAAAGATTCTCAAAGGTTTTGGAGGAAATGATGGTTGAGATTACTTTGTCTCCATGTAGGTAGCGTTTAGACCTACATTGAGGATCCATGACAGGTGATGAACCTAAAAGTAGATGACAAGAAAGAAAGAGGTAGAGAACCTGGCAAGACATGCTAAAGTGATAGCAATAAGTCTTTAGGTTACGCACCACGAAATACAAGAGTTGGGGAACAAGGATTAGCATAGCTGATATAAAAGACAAGAATATATCTCAAGGTGCTCATAGGTTCCTTGGTCCATAGAAGACCAACGGTTTAGCAACTAAAAGAGATTACCCTTAACGGGGTGAAGGTTGATCTTCAAGTATTGGTGCAATGTTAACTCAATTTGTAAGAGTTGGAGGGTAAGGACGAAAGTTAGAGAGGGAGGCAGAGGTGATCACATGATTGATAAGGCTCAATCCTTTAACTCTTTGTGCCTTGAACTTCAAGACTCTAGACCAAACAATGGTAGCGAGATGCTACCCCACTTTAACAAAGTATTGCTTAACTTAGGAACAAGTGTGAGAGTGTAATCTGTTAATCTTTTTGCCTCCGGGAGTTTTTTTTCTCATTGCCAAGCTTGTCATCTTGAGCAACCACAACATAATTCTACCTCTTCGCAGAGAAGTAGATAGGAGGAGAAAGATGAAGATTCTCAAGAGACTAGTTGGGATGATTTTGGCAAAACATATCCGCATGCTAAACATATTGGTAAGCAAATCCATTTTATAGCTTGGAGTTGAAAGTAATAAGGTCTGATGAAACAGTTAACTCTACTCCAAGGAAGTTACAACTGACTCGAGAACAAGATAGCATAATATGAAAGAAGTAGCTAGCTTCATATACTATCTTGTGTACTTCAGGCTTCATTGCAGACCACTCAAATCCGTCTAAACCTTGCCTTTGGACTTTTCACTTCTTTGATGCTGAGGTGGCTCTGCGTATACGTATGGTCTTCAACTTTCCTCGATCACATCTTCACTGATCCGTTTGTTCTGTTGTATCTTCCTTTTGCTTGAAACAGGTTTGAGTGCCTTCATACACAATCCTTTCTCCTGATGGGGTTGTCATCTTTTCTATTGGCACCATTGCTTGTTTTCTCCATTTGATGATGAGAAGAGGACAGGATAGGTAGGGGTATAAGGACATAAAGCATGATGTCAAGTATGACAGAAGTTAACAAAGATTAGGATTGGTAGAAGGATAGCTAGAATAAGGAGAGGATTCTACCCCACTTAACAAGGATAGAGCTACACTTCCAACTTCACCTTCAGAACCTACTTTGGAACATCAGCAAGGAGAAGACACATAAGCAAAACCACAAACAAGCAAAACAAGCCAACAACACATCATCGATTCTACACGTGTTTCTTCTTCAATGGTGGTCATCCTATATGGCAGATGATAGATGATAAGGGCCATCGGAAATTTTGAACAAAACCGGTTCATAAAACTTTTACTAAACCAAAAAAATGAAAGTTCAAGGGATTAAGAAATTAGTAGCTCAAAGGAAGCTATTCAAGGAGGGGATACAACTCAAGGGTGTAGATAATAGTCAGAATTCAATAGTCAAGTGTTGACAAAATAGTTTTGTAGCAAAATAAGCTTTTGAAAACGACCAGTGCTATCTTGGCATACGTCCTACAGTCGACATTGAGCTGATACCATCTATAACACCCTGGTTTTCAAAAGAGACCAGAGGCCGTCATATGTGTGCCCAGGAAGTCCACACATATAACACAGAATGGTAATATCAGAATCAATGCATTATATATAGCGAAGACATACGTAAATACACTTACAAACCACAGCTAGCGCGGAACGGTTGTGGAATTCCTCTTGAGGCTCCATCTTCACAGGGACGGTCGACTGGGGGTTCCGTACGCCAAACACCTCTGACATCTCAATGTCTTTGTTCTTTTAAGCAGCACCTTGCTAGCAAACTATAGCAAGGTGAGTCCATGTCGAACTCAACAAGTACAGGCGGAAAATGCAAAAATATGCAAGGCTTAACAAAAGATAAAGCTGAAGGGTAAAGACTGCGGTAGCTTTTAATGTAACAAGCATATTTTAATTAGCAACCTATTCACTAACAACTTGGTTGAGAAACCCAACCCTTAATTAAGGTTCAAGTAGAATTAAGGTTCATTAAGATCAAACAAAAGAAAAGCTTTAATAACACAATTATATATGAGATAGCCATCTCGGATAACACAGGATCGCTATCTGGTAAAGCTCGAGGTAGCAACCTCTCAAAAACCATCTCCACGATCAAAGCAAAACCTTTTGCTAATCATGCGAGGATCGGGCCGCTCGTAACCGTGAGCACGGACGATATATCGATTGATCAAACTCTGCGCGAGTGTACACTTTACCTCCGGTTTGTGAGTTCCCTTTCGCCCGAGGGGATCGGCCTCTTAGCCCGTTTCCAAGACAGGCGAGCGGTGTCACAACGAGGCATTCACGGGGTCAAGGCGTGGCAACTCAACGGGTATGTCGCAAGCATATGGGTGACGTACTCGTAGCCTACGCCCGTGTCTACGGATCGTCCGAACACCCATACTAGAACTTGAGATCACCCTTATCACCATCGCTATGGCACCCGTCGGTAAGCCACCCAACTCGCCTATGATGGTCCCGCTAATTGGCCAAGCAAGAGCCCATTAGCCGGAGATGTACGGAAGTCCCGGGTGGCCGCTCCACGAACCGGTCCTTAGGGAGAGACGACATGGATGCCCTGTCGCTACGGGCAAAACTCAGCATCCGCATCTCCCTTGCTTCACCAACCAACGATGCTCACCGCATCCTTGCCACTTCTCCATGGTCGAGCCATCACCAACTTAGCACAACTTTTATTAAAGAAGCAAGTTTTAAAAGTAATTACTTTAGTGACAAGGTGAGTAGAGCACTAGCAGACCTACACCTAGCTACTAACCCCCATGGGTGATATATGGATATAGGTGGCTAGTATGTCCTTAGGTTACATAGATTTAGACACATGCATTCATTATGACAATCATTTCATGGGTTCAATATGATCAAGGGGGTGCACACTTGCCTTAAATCCAAAGATTAGGTCGCTCTTGTAATCTTTAGCTTCTATCTTCAGTCTCCAACCTCAGTTGCACTTGTTGGTCCTCAACTCTGGTCTTCACTTGTCGATGGCTCGTCGTCTACTCGCAACAAACAAGCAACACAAATAGACAACACTAAGAACAGACATTACACAAAAGAAACGGCTAAAGAAAGAGCGTACAAGAGGTAGAGAGCGGAGCTATGGCCATGAAAGCACTAGAAAGACCGACGAAGGTACTATCGTTGAGAGGACAACTAACAAGATCAAACTAGGCTAACCGCATTTTAAAAGAGCATTGGATAACTAATTTTATAAACATGCGACATGATCGAGGTCATTGCTCATACTAACCCCGGTCGGAACGGTCGCACACCAACGAAACGGATTATAAAACCTAGGTCGATTTTATTTATAAAACTATTATATAATTGTTAATCCAATTACATTTCAATAAATAAATATTTTTCATAACTGAACAACATGATAACACTAACCCTACTGCGTAGAGCACAACGACACGATTCTAACGCATCTTGAATCGCTTGAATCGGACTTGAAACGGCGAAACGGCGGAGATAATACGATCAATGGCAATTCTGTAAATAAATATCGCGGTGGCATTTTCGTAATTACCTTGTCTTCTACCTCTGTTCGATCCTCACGTTCACGAACTGAACGTGACCTCCATGGCAGCCCTGCTGCTGCATCGCGTGGGAGAGGGAGGGCCTTGGCCTTGGCCTGCTGGCCGGCAGGGCGCCAGGCCACGCTCACGGCGGCGCGCCCAAGGGGCGGCGGCTGGCCGGGCGGGCAGCCTGCCTGCACGCTCGTGCAGAGCACGGTGGCGGCGCTGCTCGCTGCGCAGGGGCGCGCGAAGGGCCGGACGGCCAGCCGGGCGGGCGGCGAGGCGGCGCGAGGCCGGAGCAGGGCGCTCGGCCCAGTGGAGGGAACGGCCATGCCCTGAGATGGCCGGAAAACGAACGAGAAGGCGCGTCCATGGATGACCTCGCCGGAAAAGAGAGAGATGTTAGGAAACCATCAAACGGACGTGGATTCGGGAAAATGAGTACATGACGGCGTAGAGAACGACGAGGGCTACCTTCTGGTGGTGGCGGTTTCCGTCGGAACGCGACAGTTCGGCCGGAAACGCTCGCCGGAGAGTTCGCCGGAAACCTAGGTGTGGCAAAGTTCGGCGTCCGATCTGCGAGGCTTCGGGTGGCGGCTGCGGAAACGGGCCATACTTCTGAAACCAGCGCGTCGAGGACTTCGCCGCATATATATATAGTGTTAGGGTTTGGAGTCGCGGAAAAATCAGCTATTTTTATAATTTCGGGATTTATATAGAAATCATTTTCAGCTCGAAAATAATTCTAGAAAATGCTGAAATCATTTTAAACCCCTGAAAAATATTTCTAAGACTCCAAAAAATTATGGGAAAATACCCAAAGATAGATTTTGACATGATGAACCCAAATAAAATATTTGAAGCTCATGATAATGATATTTTAGAGCATCCAAAAATTGGAGAAGCTCTAAAATAAAAAGGGAGAGGCGAAACGGGCTAGAGAGCGGGCGACTAGCTGGGCTTGGCCCACGACGATGAGCTGGCCACAATGGCCGGCTGAAGCTGGCCGGAGCCATGGCGTAGGCCAGCTACGGCGGCCTGGCGGCTAGCCGGGCTTCCCCACTTTGGCCAGCCAAGGAAGGCTATGGCCGTCACGGTGCGGCCAAAGCTGGCGGGAAGGCTAGAGATGGCGGGGAGAGGTTAGGGGACTAGCCAGGTCAAGCGGTGGTGCAGTTTGGAGCTGCCTAGGTCTAGCGAAGGTGGCCGGGCGGCTATAGCTGTTTAGGTGGCGGATGAAAACCATAGGCGCGCGAGAGAAGCTAGGGTCGGGCCGGATGAGGCTAGGAGTGGCCAGAACAAACTACGTTGTGTCAGGGAGGGCTACGGCTGGCCAGGGCCAAGCCAAAGCTTGCTAGGGCCAAGCCAATGCTAGCTAGGGCAAGCCTAGGCTGGCTACAGTTGGCCAGAAGGGGCTAGGGCACGCTAGAGTGAGCTAGAGGCTAGCGGTAAGGAAGATCGAGTCAAAACTCCTACGGGAGCAAGATAAAAGGAAAAGGATTTTAGTAAACTGTTTTCCCACTCAAACACCACTCAACAGAGCAAAACACAAACTCAACCACACCTTTATTAACTTTATAAAAGTTTTTGAAACCACACTTTTATCATTTTATAATGACAACAAATGAATAAAATCTTGGTTTATTTTAGGAAAATTAATAAATCCTTTGTTTTATTTAGTGTTTTTGATTCACATCTCAAAATGGAAATTTTGGGGTGCGACACATAGACATCTCGAACTCTTTTGACATCATGTCTCCAAATTTCTTGCATTCTTCTTCATTTGTTGAGCGAAGATGATATCATCAACATATACTTGACAAATGAAGATCTCTCCATTAAGCTTCTTGGTGAAGAGTGTGGTGTCAACCTTCCCGATAGTGAACCCCTTCTCAATGAGGAAGTCCCTAAGGCGCTCATACCATGCTCTAGGAGCTTGCTTAAGCCCATAAAGTGCCTTGGACAACTTTGAAAACATGATTAGGACAGCTAGGGTCTTCAACCCGGAGGTTGATCAACATAAACAAGCTCATTAATGAAACCATTAAGAAATGCACTCTTCACATCCATTTGAAATAGTTTCATTTCATGGTGTGAAGCATATGCAAGGAGGATACGGATGGCTTCAAGTCTTGCAACCGGTGCAAAGGTCTCTCCAAAATCTAGGCCTTCAACTTGAGAGAACCCCTTTGCCCTGAAGCCTTGCCTTGTTTCTCACAACATTGCCTTGGTCATCTTGCTTGTTGCGGAACACCCACTTGGTACCTATAATTCTTGCATTCTTGGGACGCTCTTCAAGAGTCCAAACCTTGTTGCGGGTGAAGTTGTTCAATTCTTCATGCATGGCATTCACCCAATCCGGATCTTGAAGAGCTTCACCTACATCTTTTGGCTCAACACAAGAAACAAATGAGTGATGTTCGGCAAAACTAGCAAGTCTTTGAGATCGAGTCATTACACCCCTTGATGGACTCCTATGATTTGATCTTGTGGATGATCATGAAGTTTAGGAATTCGCTTTTCAACCACTTGAGGAGTGGGTTGGGGAGCGTCAACATCTTGAGCTTGTGCCTCTCTTTGTTCATGGGAGACATGAGTGTCTTCATGTTCGGTCATCCCATCTTTTTCTTTGTCATCTTGAGGCACACTTGTGGAAGAAGAAGGCTTGTCAATGACTTGCACTTCATCATCATCTTCTTTAGGCTTGGCGTCTCCACGGCATGTTCTTCATTGCTTCCCTCAATGGTTCATCACCTACATCATCAAGATTCTCAAATGCTCCTTGGGAGCCGTTAGATTCATCAAACTCCACATCATATGTTTCTTCTACCAAACCGGTGGCATGGTTGAATACTCGATATGCTTTGGATTTTGATGAGTAACCAACAAGAAAACCAATATCACAACGTCTTTGAAACTTCCCTAGGTGTTGCCTTTTCTTGTAGATGTAGCATTTGCAACCAAACACCGGAAGTAAGAGCGTCCGGCTTCTTCCCATTGAAGCGACTCATAGGGGTCTTGCCATGAAACTTGTGAAGATATAACCGATTTGATGCATAGCATCTTTGTGTTGATAGCTTCGGCCCACAAGTTTTCGGGGAGTGTTGTACTCATCAAGCATTGTTCTTGCTAGAGTGATCAAGGTCCGGTTCTTCCTCTCAACTATGCCATTTTTTGAGGTGTGTAGGTGGAAGAAACTTCATGTTTAATCCCAACTTCATCACAATAAGTTTCAATGTTGGTGTTGTCAAATTCTTTCCCATTGTCACTTCTAATTTTCTTGATCTTGACATCGAATTCATTTTTAGCTCTCTTTGCAAACTTCTTGAAGCAAGGGGTGGCTTCGGATTTGTCATGAAGAAAGAAGGTCCATGTGTATCTTGAGAAGTCATCAACAATCACTAGACAATGGAGTTTCCCACCAAGGCTCTTGTATGTGGTTGGTCCAAATAGATCCATATGCACGGCAACTCTAGCACTCTTGAAGTTGATAGAAAAGCTTTGGTTGGATGAGTGTTTGCAACTTGCTTGCCGGCTTGACATGCACTACAAGGTTTGTCCTTTTCAAACTTGACATCTTTCAAGCCCCTCACTAACTCTTTCTTCAAAAGCTTCTTGAGTGTACCCATCCCAACATGTGCTAGCCTCCTATGCCACAACCACCCAAGTGAAGTCTTGGAATGACAAACAAATATTGATTTGCATCTTCGGAGGCGAAATCCACTAGATAGAGATTGTTGTATCTAAAGCCTTTGAATATCACGGTTGAGTCTTCTTTCTTTGACACTATCACTTCATTCTCATCAAACAAGCATTTGAATCCAAGATCACACAATTGACCCACTTGACAGCAAGTTGAAGCTCAAAGGTTTAACATAAAGCACATTTGACAAAGAGTGATCATTTGATATTGCAACTTTGCCCAAACCCTTGACTTTGCCCTTTGAATTATCACCAAATGTGATCCTATCTTGATTTTGCTCCCCTTCATCTAGTGAGGCAAACATACGAGGTTCACCGGTCATATGTTGAGTGCGGCCACTATCAATAACCCAATGACTTCCACCGGTCTGTAGTTCACCTACACACAAGAGATCAAGCTTGAGGTTTAGGGACCCAAACTTGTTGAGGGCCCTTAACTTTCTCTACTAGAGACTTTGCAACCCAAATTTGCTTAGGCCTATTCTTATTGGGGGGACCTAAGAAGGTGACATTCACTTGTCCTTTTGAATCCTTTCTAACAACATAATGAGCATTGTATGCAAAGGGTCTAGCATGCTTGGGCAAGGGTTGTGGTGGTGGAGTTTCACACTCATGAGCAAAGTGACCTTCTTGTCCACACTCAAAACATCTCTTTGGCTTTGGCTTTGGCTTTTGCTTTTGTTGACTTGCTTGCTTTGCTTGATGTTGCTTTTCTTGATGTGACTTGAACCCAATGCCACTTCTATCGGTCTTCATCACGGTGTTCATCAAGAGCTCACTTTGAAGTGACTTTCCTTTTGCAAACTTGCTCAATCCAATCTTGAGGTGTTCTTTCTCTTGCTTGAGTTTCTTGTTCTCTTCTAGAAGTGACTCATTTGTTGATTGCTTCAAGCATGACATCTCAAAGTGGAGTCTTTTGTTCTCTTCTTTGAGCTTTTCATTCTCAAGTGCTAGTCCTTCATCTTCAATAGTGACGGTGTGACTGATTTTTGCTTGTTCAAGATCCTTCTTGAGCTGTTCATTTTCATTCTTTATCTTCACATAGTCATCATAATTTCTGTCACCACCACCGACTTGCCTTTGCTGCTAGCACCTTGGTCAATGATCTCATCACATGATGTAGCTACATCATTCTTAGCAACATTGTTAGTAGCCTCATGTGTTTCGGCAAGAAGCTCATAAGCCATCGCTAGATTCCCATGATCAACTTTAATAGTTGTGTACTCCTCTTTTAGAGAGCTATAACTAGATTTGAGCTCATCATGCTTCTTCTCAAGGTTCTCATTTTCAACTTTAAGCTCTTTTGAAGAAGCTTTGAGTTCCTTGAGTTTAGAAGACATGATTTCATTTTGATCTCTAAGCTCATCATTAGTTTTCTGCATAGCTTCCATCTTTTCTAGAAGAGAAGTATTTTCACTATCAAGCTCATCACAGCTTCCTCTAGTCTTAATGATGGTTTTAGAGTACTTTCTAAGCAATTTGACAAGCTCATCATAGGTAGGCGACTCATACTCATCATCACTATCACTTTCACTACCACTATAATCACTATCATCATGTTTGGAATGTACCTTCTTTTCACTTTTAGCCATAAGGCAAAAATGGGATGGAGTAGATGATGATGGCAAGATTTGTGGAGGTGGTGAAGATCCAATGCCAATAGCAGCCACTCCTTTATCATCACTTTCCTCATCGGATGACCCACAAGAAGATTCAATATCGGTGAGTGTTAACACCAGAATTTGGTCAGGAATATGACAGGTGGACCCGCAAGGAACAGAGAGGGCAATTCGGCAAATGCGTATGCGGTCGACTAATTTCCATGTGTTCGGCAAATGACCAAGCGGTCGGCAACCGTTTCGTTTGAAGGCGAAAGAAGGAAAGATGAAGCGACCGAAGAAAGGGAAGGAGTCGTGATGATCGAGGACTCCGATTATGGATAGAGTTAGCGTGTTTTTGTTTTTCCAATTTTGTTTAAGATAGCTCGTAAGTGCTTAGGATTCGTGTTTCGTCCGGGGTATAAATATAAACCCTCGACCATTGTAATAAGGGTTCACAACCAAATCAATACAACCGGCTACGCGCCACCCTTCGAGTCCTTTAGTCGTGTCGTCGAGTTCTTCGAGAGGGCCAATCGATCCGTCGACCTCCGTAAGTCCCGGCAACCTTGTTATCATGTCTAGTATCATGCGGTGGATTTAGATGTGATGCAAGTAGTCTTGTTTGTCTCGACGGGATGGCCGTGCGGCGTCTGCTTGACAACAGGAAGTTTTTGCTCGTGCCTTGTATCGTGCGGCGGATTAAGACATGAGTAAAGATAGTTATCGGCTCTTTTAGATTTGGCATGATCTAATAGATTCATTAAGTTACCATGTGTTGCTTGCTTTATTTAATGTTTAATTATTTGCAACACTCTTTTGCCCAATCTAGATTGATACTCTTTCGGCTTGTTGATCGTTCTTTCATGTTTATTCGATATCAAGTAGATCAAGTTCATATAGCCGAATTAGATCGATCTAGATTGTCACGTGTTGTGGGTTCATTCACGTTATGTGTAGATAAGCCTTGACAGGACCGGGTACCGTGCGGCAGATGCAGGTCTTTGGGTTACTCTAGAGCTAGTCATCCGGTGGACTAGAGATCAGTTTAATCTGATAGGCTCCTTTACATGTTACTTGTTTGTTCCTTCTTCATGGACCCCGATTCGGCAATTTTGCTGATACGGTTATGCTTAAACATGTGACAAGTACTTATAGATCTGTTAGGTAATTGCATGCTTTTAGCTCTTTATTGTTAGATTGTATCATGCGGTGGATTGATCTAGTAAGGAGTGGTGTAAATTCATAGTGAGTGGTATCATGCGGTGGATTAGCTTGCTTGGGTTTATGCTTGACGGGTTTATGAAGGCTAGACGTGCGCGGTGATTAGTTGGAATAGCCTATGCATGTGTTATTTAGTAGATTTATATCTATAAGTTACTTATTCTTAATTTTTAGTGCTTGATGATGCTTTAAACATGAGATGTAGTTTGATATGCTTTACCGATTTAATCTTGTTCAAACATGTCTTCATTTATGTATTCGGTTAGTTTGTTGTTTACATCAGTTATGTTACTTTAGCCGAATGAAGCGCATCTGTTGGCGAGATAGCTTCCATAGCTATGTGTCGTCGTAAGTGGCTTCAGGGCCGTAAAGATGGAAGCTGTCTGGTCATGACACGTTCCGAGTTATGATCTTACCATTTTATCCCTTGTCGATTTTCAGGTCAAATCGATCTGGCACGCCACCGGATTGACGCCGGGCATCCGATTGAAGCTAGGCTTTCCGGCTTCTTTGTGTGAGACGCGGGGTGGTCACATTTTGCGTCAACACACTTTTTGGCACGCCCGGTGGGACCACTTCTCAATCTAAGATGGGATCGGAAATTGACAACGATCACGTTACGAACGTGACCATGGACGGCTGCGGCGAGCAACGTCGGATCGTGGAACAAGCAATGGAACAGTTTCGGCGAAATGTCGATGTCTTTTTCCAAGAACAAGAGTGGCGAGTGATCGTCAAGCAATCACCGCCACGAATTCTTCTCATTGGTCGGTCGACATTGCGACGAGGAGGAGATGCGGAGGGTAGTTGCAGCCATATACAAAGCGTGGGAGACACTATGTTGAATCACAACACGGCTTTTCCGGGCACCTTCCGCAAAATCATGGCGACACTTTTGGTCCAACGGTTGACAAGCGCTTTGAAGAAAGATTTGGAGAGCTTGCTGGACCAGTGTACTTCAACACTCAGCAATCTTCAGGGAAGTCAACTGGAGGAGAAGAGATAATCGGTACAAGCAAGGATGGAGCTATTCACGATGAAAAAGAAAAGCCTCCTGTTGCCGAGCAGCAAACTTATGGTCAAGTAACTTTTGGTGCAACAACGGATATACCCGCATCTGCTTACAAGATTGCTCCAGTGGCAAATAGATTGCAGAAGAGTGTCTATGGAGATGGGTACAATGAATTTGCGATTACGGTGCTCGAGTGCTTTGCCGAATCCGTGGTACGGGAGTGCATCGGGAATGCCTTCTAGAAGACGAGGGAGCAAAAGATGCAAATGATGAGCTCCTAGCGAATGGCCGACATGATGCGAGAATCAATTCGGCCACGAAACCAAAGCATCGACATATGCATACAAATCTCCTTTCCCAGTGGTACAATAGGGTAGCTCTTCCACCAAGAGTTAAGCCACCAACGGATTTGACCAAATTCTGCGGTCGGGATGACACCGGTACCATTGAGCATGTCGGTAGATATCGATGCAACTTGGAGAAGCTGCGATGAAGCTTGGAGGATCAGATATTTTCCTATGTCTCGACGGGGCCGGCTTTCACATGGTTTGCATCGCAGCCGGCCAATTCCATTGGTACATGGGCGAATTGGAGCAAAAATTCCATTCATACTTTTATACGGGAACCAATGAGAAGAAGATGGTTGATCTGTGGTCTATGAGGATGAAGACTGCGAGACACCAATGGAGTATCTCCCAGATTCGAGAGAAGCAAAGAACATGTGCTATTTCTCGACTATTCCGATGATCGGCTCGCACAATTGGTCATTGCGGGCATGCCGCCACATATCGAGAGACAAGCTATTCGGCATGGAGTTTGAAGACCTTGGACACTTGCACAAAAGCCGACGCTGAGCAATGAGCAATCAAGCCCAAGGGTTCGAAGAGATGCTCGTTTTCGGAAGAACAGTGCAATTTGTTGATATGTATCGGTTTCGGAAGAAGCATCGAATATGAAGATGAAGATGAAGTAGTCGCTGCGAGTTGACTTGGACAAAAGAGCCTACTTTGGTCGATCATCGATGGGTGAAGCGAAGGGATCTTATGATTTTGATGTCGTAAAGCGAGATAAGCTCTTTTTGTATCGGTCCAAGAAGGACGCGTTAAGGCCGCGAGAAGGACATCCTATCTGTTACTGAAGGAGTAAAGGATAAGAATGCTTGTGGATTTCATGATACAAACTCTCATCATATCAATGATTGCCGAGTGTTCGAGTAAAGATTCGAGAAGGCTATTCAAGATGGACACTTAAGATTTGATGGCAAGATGAAAGTAGACAAGAACCCGTTCCCTCGAACATGGTCTCTTTCTCCATAGGTATGGTTGATGCCGGTGAGTCCAAGGAAAAGGGAAAGATGAAGGTTCGACATCCGAAAGAGCCAAGGAGAGTGGTTCTTGACCCTAATCGGCAAGTTACCAAGGAGGAAGTGTGCAACAAGCGTTAGTTCAAAAATAGCCGAACAGAGAAGGGTCAGGCTTCAGATGCAGCTAAGGAAAATTGCCGAATACACGCTGAGCCGAAACGCAGAGTTACAGCACGACACTTGTTGAATAAGTGGCAGTGGGAAAAGAAGATGGAATATGATGAGGAACAAAGAAGTACATTGAAGAGGAGCGCAGTTCATGGCGAACGTCGGAGATATGAAGCGAGAGGTGCGCCCGAGAGAACAAGAAGAATACGGGAGAGAACAAGAGCAATCTCATTGGAACTGTTCCTTCTTCGCACACTTGTTGGAATGAAGGCTTGAAGTTGCTCGCGGGAACAATTGCCCCGAATGCGGTGATCAATATTCGAGTACAGGCAATCTCGAGTCAACCGCCGTCCCGTGCATGATAGACTTGGGATGAAAGTTCCGCAGAACGATCGGCGCTTAAAAATAAAAGCGAGTTTTGATGAACATCGGAGGAAGAGATTTGCGAGATCAAGCTTGGGCTCACAGCGGTGTCCATAATGCGAGAAGAGAGCTCCTATAGGTGGCAAAGAGGACAAGTGGTGCCCTCCGGTGTGGAAAAGTTAGAAGAGAAGAGTTCAGCGTTTGAGAAATCAAGAGATGAAGCGAGGAAATAGCCGAAAAGAAACCAATATGGCGTCCTAAGAAAAAGGATGGTGGACGGGGCTCATCGGTGATACTAACATGGTGTTCTTCATTCCATTAGAGTTTAAAGCTCCCGAAGACCAAGAAGTGCAAGATGAGGTATATTGATTTTGATGAGGCGAATGCCGAGACTCGATGGCTCAACTTGTGTTGACTCGGCAAGCAATCTTTGACAAGCCGGTTAAAAACCGTCATCGAAGCCATTATACACGAAGGGATATGTCAATGGCAAACCTTTAACCAAGATGCTTGTTGATGGAGGGGCTGCTATCAATATTATGCCCTATGCTACTTTGAAAGCTTGGTATGACAAGTGAAGATTTCTTTATGATGACATGATCCTTAGAGATTTTCTTGGCAATGCTTCGATACTCGTGGAGCAAGTACATGTGGAAGCGATGATTGGATCCAAAACTTTGATCACTACCTTCTTTGTCATTGATGGCAAGGGGGCATATAGCATGCTTCTTGGAAGAGATTGGATCCATGCTAATTGCTTTGTATACCCTCAACTATGCATCAAATCCTTATTCGAGTGGGTAGGAGATGATGTAGAAGTTGTTCAGCTGATGATTCGGTGAGTGTTGCCACTTCCGAGCACTGCTTATTGGGAGTATGATGGACTAGGCGCCTTTCGGGTAAGATATGGAAGGAAGGTCCTGTCAATGTGTTCGACAGAGATCTTGACCCGATCCAAGCGTCGGCTCGACAGTAACTTTTAATGGGCAATCCAATCGATGGCAACAAAGGCAACTGGGTCGTGGTTTCATGTCGGCCGACAAGTTAGAGGAAATCAATGTTGGTGATAGCACAAAGTCAAGGCCGATGTATATCGTGCAAATTTAGACCCGAGAATATAAATTGAAGTTAATAGAGTTGCTGAAGGAGTTCAAAGATTGTTTTGCTTGGGATTACACAGAGATGCCTGGATTGGATCGATCAATTGTTGAGCATAAACTGCCTATAAAACCTGGATTTCGTCCTTTTAAACAACCTCCACGTAAGATTTATAAGGAGGAGGTATTGGCCGATGTAAAGAAAGAAGTTGAAAGAGCGATTGAAGCAAACTTTATTCGGCCATGCGGGTATGCGAGTGGATTTCAAACATAGTACTGTCTACAAAAAGAATGGAAAGATGAGAGTATGCATAGATTTGAGAGATCTCAACAAAGCTACTCCCATGGATGGTTACCCAATGCCGGTGGCCGATTTATTAGTGGATGCAGCGGGGTATGAAGTCATCGGCTTTATGGATGGCAATGCGGCTATAATCGATTTTCATGGCGGTTGAAGATATTGCAAAAAGCGCATTCAGATGTCCGGCCACATTGGATTGTTTGAGTGGATAGTGATGACATTTGGATTGAAGAATGCTGGTGCAACTTATCAGAGAGCCATGAATTATATCTTTCACGAGTTGATCGGCAAAATTGTAGAAATTTATATTGATGATGTAGTAGTCAAATCCAGAGACCATGAAGGACATTTAGCCGATTTGAGAAAGACTTTGGAGTGCACAAGGAGACATGGCTTAAAGATGAATCCAAACAAGTGTGCTTTTGGAGTCTCGGCTGGTGAGTTCTTAGGGTTCTTGATCCACAAAGGAGGGATAGAAGTTGGGAAAAAGAGCATGGAAGCAATAGACAAAGTTGTGCCCCCAACTAACCTTACGAGTTGCAATCATTCTTTGGGCAAGGTCAATTTCGTGAGAAGATTCATATCTAATTTATCGAAAGAGTATTGCCTTTCTCTCCATTGTTGAAGCTCAAGAAAGATCGAAATTTATGCAGGGTGACATACGGCAAAAGGCTTTTGATGAAATCAAGCAATATATGAAGGCACCACCGGTGTTGGTACCTCCACAACTTGAGAAGCCTTTCAAGTTTGTATGTGGCGGCCGATAGCCTAACAATAGGATCGGCCCTTATGCAAGAGTTTGATGGAAAAGAGAGAGTAATAGCTTACCTTAGCCGAAAAGCTGTTAGATCCTGAAACAAGGTATTCGGCTATAGAAAAGCTCTATTTGTGTGTTTATTACTCATGCACCAAATTTCGGCACTATTTGTTAAACGCCGAATGTGTGGTGATATCTAGTTTTGATGTAATTAAACACATGTTGTCAATGCCGATTTTAAGTGGGAGAATCGGCAAATGGGTATTAGCACTTTGTCGAGTTTAATTTAAAGTATGAGTCGGCAAAAGCGGTGAAAGGACAGGCAATTGCCAATTTTATTACTCAACATCGTGATTTATCCGTTGATATGATTAACATTGCCCCATGGGCATTATTTTTTGATGGATCATCATGTGACAAAGGTGGTGGTGCTGGTATTCTTTTGATATCCCCACGTGGAAAGATATTTGAGTTTGCTTTTTCAATTGAATATCCTGTCACTAACAATCAAGCGAGTATGAGGCTTTGCTTAGAGGGCTTGTTGGTAGAACTGAAAGGTTTATTCTTTGTTGAGGTATTTGGTGATTTGAATTGGTAATCAATCGGTTGACAGGACAATATGAATGCAAAAATGATGTCTTGCAAGGGTACCATGAACAATGTAGGGAACTTCGAAAAGTTTTTCGAGTAGTTACTTTGCATCATATACCCGGAGAGCACAATGGAGAAGCAAACAAATTAGCTCAAGCATACGGATATCGGGAAAATCGTGAAATTTATGCGAAGAAGGTGCTTTTAATGGTGATCGATAAAAGATGACTGGAGAAGAGACATTATCAGTTATCTGAAAGATCCATCTCAAAGAGTTTCCCGGAGGCTCAGGTATAAAGCACTTAAATTTGTGCTTCTTGATGATCAGTTGTACCACAAGTCTATAGATGGAGTGTTGCTCAAATGCTTGAGCCGAGAAGAGGCTAAGAAGATTATGTTTGAAGTCCATGAAGGAGCTTGTGGTGCACATCAGTCGGCCTACCGAATGAAATGGATAATAAGGAGGACAGGGTACTTTTGGCCGACTATGTTGGAGGATTGCTTTGAATATTACAAGGGTGTCGAGATTGTCGGATATTTGGTAATGTTCAAAGAGCACACGCATCTGCTTTCCGAATCCAATAATTAAACCTTGGCCGTTCGAGAGGATGGGGTATAGATTTAATTGGACAGATCAATCCTCCATCTAGCAAAGGACACAAATTTGTGTTGCGGCAAGCATGATTATTTCACCAAGTGGGTTGAAGCTATCTCTTTGAAAAAGGTCACATCGAGAGAATATGATCGGTTTTTGTCAAGGAGCATATAATTCATAGGTTTGGGATTCCACGAGACCATTACAAGCGATCGGGGAACTCGGTTTACTTCTTGAGTTTTGTGACTTTGCCGAAAGCATGGGGATAAGGTTATATAATTCTTCTCCTTATTATGCACAAGCCAATGGCCAATGAGGCATCAAATAAGATCATGATCAAGATCGTCCGAAGAAGATTGATGAGAAACCGAGGAAATGGCACTTGGTCCTTAATGAAGCATTGTGGGCTTACCGAATGGCTTGCCATGGATCCACACAAGCATCTCCATATGAGTTGGTTTATGGACATAATCTTTGTGATGCCTTGGGAGTTGCAATCGGGATCAAGGAGGGTTGAATTGCAAAAGGATTTGTGAGAAAAAGATTATAAGAATCGATGATGGATGAGTTAGAAGATTTGCATTTGATTCGTCTTAAGGCCTTGGAGAACATTGAGAAGAATAAAATACGTGTTGCCAAGTACTACAACAAGAGAGTTAAAATTAAGCAATTTGCGAAGGAGAATTGGTTTGGAAAACAATATTGCCGATTGGTACCAAGGATAAAACATTCGGCAAGTGGTCTCGAATTGGGAAGGACCTTTTCGGGTTGTCGGTTGTGCGCCCGGCAATGCGTATATATTGAAACGCTTATTTGTTTGGAGAAGAGCTTACTAGAGCCATCAATGGCGGATACCTTAAGAAGTTTTATCCAAGTATCGAAGTTGGATCTTAACTATGGCTCGATATGAATGTGGCATAGCCGATTGAATAAACCTTGAGCAAAGAAAAGAAGTTGGAGAGAAATAGCCGGTATTATTGTATCGCCTCTAGTGGAAAGATAGCCGATATCGTGTGTATCGTCTTGAGAACAAAAATAGCCGATACGGTTGTATCGCCTTTAGTCGATTTTTATAAGTGAGCAGTTTGATCTTATCTCTCGGTGATAGGTTTATCGGGAGAAGATAAAGGGAATTGAAGTACTACGCTACAAACCGTCAAGTCATGGAACAGGGACCGAGATCTAATCGGCTAAAATGATGTCATGCGATTCGGGAGTTTTCGTTCGGGAAGAGTGTTGCGATCGAGTTCTAGCTAAGGAAAAATTTGCAAAGAAATGCGACAGACGAATGTCGTCACGAGACAAGCAAGAACAAGAAGAGGACCAACATTCTTCATTAAAATTTTATTTTACAACCCGCGCCAATCCTAATACAAGCTACTCCTCTTCTTCATTAAAGAGCTTGTTGAGGACGGACTCGGGTTGGTGGCGTTGGCCATGGCGTCGGCGTGGGCGTCGTACCCCGCCGGGAGGCCCTCGATGTCGTCGACCTCATGGGGAAGACCGCCGCGGAAGCGGTCGGCATCGGAGCGTAGTCGTCCCCGGTCAGACGACATCCCCGCCGGCCGAGGGAGGTGCCGAGGCGCACGCCATGGAGGGCAAGCGATCGACGATCGGGAATCGCCTCAAGGCGATCTCGCCGGAGTCGCTCCACGGGCGTTCACGTGGTTGGCCGCCACCGTCGCCGCCACCTTCGGGCGTTCCGGCTCCGGGAGAGGCGCAAGGAAAGAATAAGATGGATCGGTGAGCGGACGGATTGGGGAGAACGGGAGTCAAAGCGATTGGCAAAGAGCAAATGCGGTGATGGCCTCGCTCATTTGCGGCGGTTGTCCTCCAACTCCGGCGAGCGATCCCGAACTTCTTGGTTTCCTCACCAAGAAGCTCCATCGCCTCATCCCTCTCGCGGCGGTACGCGGCGGCATCGTAGCGGGCATGCGGCGGGATCTCCTCGTCGTTCCTCTCCCATATGGGAACGTACGAAAAGCCAGAGCCCCGATGAGGCCGAGGCGGAGGCCGATGCCGAGCGGAAAGGAGCGAGGCGAGGCCGGGCCGGAGCCGAACCGCGCGGGCGGAGGAGCGTCAAACGCTGCGGCCGCGCGCCGAAAGCGCCATTGGCCGGTGCGATCCTCGCCGTCCTATAAACGAGGTGCAATCAAGATCGGCTAAACAAGAAAGAAAGCGCAAATAAGATAGGGAGGTTATCTCTTACTGCGAGACGGCGACCACCACGGGCGCTTCCCTCCCAAGGCTGCGTCGCCCGCGCGGGAGAGCGGGAGCGGAGGCGGAAGAAGGAATGTGGGTGCCGGCCGGCGACCCGCCTCCGGACGTTGGCGATGTAGTCGCCGGCGTTCCGACGCCCCGAAACGGATCGAGAAGATGAACAACCGCAAGGGCAAAGACCCAAATCGGGTGAAGATTATCAACTAGCGCAACTCAAGAGATTGAAGATCTCACCGCCGGCGCCGTTCTTGCTTCCCTCCGCCTCGTCTGAGCGGGACGCTTGTTGCGATCGCCGCCGCTCGCCATTGGTGGTGGTTGGGGCTTTTTGGGCTTGAAGGCGAGAGAGGAAGTGGAAGAGATTGAGGAAGATGGCAATTTGCTTGTGCTTGATGTGATGATGGTGGGAGCCGACTGGCCCTATTTATGAACGTGGGAGCCGTGGCGATGACAGCGGGAAAGCCAAGCGACAGGATAGGGTTTCCACACTCATGGGCCGATGTTGAGTTGGGCCGAGCCCATCACCACTGGCGATTCAGTTACCATACGCTCGGTCGGCTAAATAGCTGATGAGAACTATTCGGCTAAAAATGGCACTTGAGGCAGCAACAGTTACGTTCGGCTGATATACACATCTATGAGTGCAGTCGTAATTGGAAGAGCCGAATAGCAACAGAAGCAGAGAAGAAAGAGAAAAATGAAGATTATCTACTTTTCAAGAGAAAAGAAATTGTTTTCAAGTATGACAGGGTCAAGCCTAAGTGTCTACATCTTCAAATACAAGCCAAGCATCTATACATTTAGGAAAGAATTGATAACAGCAAGAGCATCAATCTTGATTCGGTTGGCTTCATCAAGAGCTTTTTGGTCCTCTTCTTCAGAATCTTGGATGTTGGACAATTTGCTTTTGATTTGCCGCGTCTCCTTGATGACTGATTGTATTTTGGATTTAGCCGAGTCAAGAGATGCGGATTTGCGAGCTTAGTTTCATGAGACTAAATGTTGGCATTCGGTTGAGCCGGTTGAGCTTCAAGTTTGGTTTTTCTTCTCTCATGACCGTAGCTCTTGGTTCTAAGGTGCTCAAGAGGTGCTCGATCGACTTGATGCCGAGTAGAGCTCCTTGGCTTTCTTGTTCCTTGGCCACCTTTCTTTTTTCCGAGATCAACTTTGGTGGACATATTCTTGTGTGCTCTCTTGATAGCACAAAATGATCATCAAGGTGTGATAAAGCATCTATGGCGGCCTTGAGATTAGAGGGAAGCTCTTGATCAATAAGCTCGCTATTTCCCTTATTTTGTCGAATCTTGGGCCAAAGCAACGATGTCCTTTTCGAAATGATATTATATCCTTTAGCTTGGCTTGACTTCTCGACGATAATTGCTGGTTGGAAGAAACTTCATCTTTATCCTGACATACTCTTCGGCGATAAGGAAAAAGCGGCTTGAGGGTGAGCGGTGTCTGTTGGTGAACAAGGAAGATAGTTTAGCCAAATGATTGGTCGAATAAAAATAGCCGAGTGGAATAAGAATAATACCTCTTCGGCAATTACTTGATCAATTGCCTCTGAGTAATATCAATATGTTGAGTGGTTGATACCACAGTCCTTCCAGGATTGACAATATCATGGCTTGGTACATCTGAATTGTCGGAGTTGTTGAAACTTGAAGTTCTTGGAGAAGGGTCCTCCTTGTTCATTTGACTGATGAAGAGGGATGTTTGTTGCCGTTTGTTTGTTCATCGGCGATGAGAGGAAAATTCTTTACGCTACTCCTTGTTCACTCGCTTGGTCATCACGGGTGCATCCTTGGTAGGCTCATTAGCGTTTACTTGACCAGTTGAGGCTTCGGGAGAGTTTTCCAAGATCACTACCCCGTCGAGGACTTTGAGGTTTGGCCTGTATGCCTGTTGAAAGAAAGTAATGAGTGCAAACACATTTGCGAGAGGACAATAAGGGGTCAAAAGCATTCATACACGAGAGAGTGGCTTAGCTTTCTTTGATCTTGATTTCTTGGGAATTGCGGTGTCCTTGATAGGGGAAGAAGGAGTTTTTATTTTGAGGTCCTTCAGAGCACCTTGTGTCATCGCAGGTATCTTGTTGAATCTTTGTCAGGACTTGGAGCATCATGCCCCAGAGAAAGACAACGGGGCCAGTTGCCCGAGTATTGAACCTCTGGAGGACTTGGAGGAGCGGTGTCTGTTCAAAAGAGATGTTTAGAAACGAACGGGGACATAAAGTAAAAGGTAGCCATAAGCATGTACCTCATCATCGAGGAGAATGAGGGCATTAAGACTTGGCATAAAGGGTGGATTTGTGCTCGAATATGTGAGAATGCCATTCCGCCACCGTGAGGTTGAATGAAGGATGAGCGGCTTCAATTATCACCGAGAGGGTTGGGTTCATATATTGGAAGCTTGCATCCAAGATTGAAAACTTTATTGGCCTCGGTGATATTCAGCAAAGACTCCCGGGTCGATGATGCTTGAAAAATATGGCCTTGGGGGCAATTGGCCGAGTCCAAACTGCACGGCAACCATATTTGGATTATAAAATTCATAAGTTGAGCTTATCAACCGACCATGGTGAAATTCTTGGCGAGCACACGGGGCTTGATGAAAGAATTGAAAATGTCCCTGGAGTCATCATCTATCTGCAGCCCAACTCATAGCTGAATCTGCGGGGAGAGTTAAATTTTCAT
Organism: Themeda triandra; assembly: GCA_018135685.1. NCBI lineage: Eukaryota > Viridiplantae > Streptophyta > Magnoliopsida > Poales > Poaceae > Themeda > Themeda triandra. Next base: position 50,085 of record JAENPR010001911.1, read on the forward strand.
TCTCCCGTAGGGAAACCAGATCATGTGATTGAATCCCTTGTAGAAGATTTTGAAAAGATGGCCCAGGTCTAAGTCAATAATGATTGAAGATGCTTTGACCTCTCCATATGTCCGACAAGATTTGTATCCGGGGTCTTCACCTTCAAAGATAATTGATTGAAGGAAAGTTCAGATTGTGGAGATCTCTGAGAGACAATCGATGCATATATAGTTGCAACCACATCCGGAGGAGCCACCATGGTCCATTGACACGGGAGATTTCACCCCGATTCCTCATCCGGACGATGAATCCCGGTGCATCATGTGGTAGAAAGCTCCCAGCGAGATATTTGCCCAAAGGAATCGGCTTGCACTGTAGCCAATTCTTGACCATCACTATGTAATTCGAGTGGGCTCATTGGACTTGCCACGAGAAAATGAAATGCATAACCACATGTTCATGAATGCCCTATACTCTTTATCGAGACACGGGGCGGTTGAAGCATAAGTCGGACATACTTGGCTTGACCTCCTCGATTTGATTGCCTTACGTGAGCTAGTGCTTTTGTATTTGAATGGGTATGTTGGCTTGGTGATGTTTAAACCGGTCATCATAAAGATGTACGAGAGAGTGATTGACATTGGGCCATGACCGAAGATGAACGCATTGATGGCGTCGGACCGAAGTGGGAAGCGGCTATCGGGAGGAGTCATTCTTAGGCATTTCGGCTAAAGAAAGCTCCAAACAGTGCTGAATATCTTGAGATTCCCAAAAATCGCTGCTCCTGGACTGCATCCTACGGTACCAATCACGCCATCCTGTGATTGAAGGAAGGGGCCATGTTTTGAAAGTATTCGGCCATCTGTTTGGGGGAGAAATCCTAGACTTAAAAGGGATCCTCAGGGTTTCCTTTTCAATAAATTCCCTTGGATTGGGGTCTCCCCGCGGACCAAGAAAAAATGATCCAGGACACGCGAGATTGGAGATCAAGATCTCATTCTTCATTTCCTTTAAGAAGAAATTGAAGCGAATGGATCAAAAGGTGCATCGGAAATTGATTCGAAAGAATTGCCGAATAGGTAAAGCAAGTAGGGTTACCTCTAGAAGCTCTTCTTGAGTTCTGTTGCCATAATGGAGCTGGTTGAAGTCTCCATCGCCATTGAAGACAACAACGAACGCGAGATCTCGGGTGGCGGCTGCGGGCGTTGGCGGTCTTGACCTAGATGAGAAGCACGACAGTCAATTTCGAAATAAAATCCTTTTATCTCAAAATTGAGGGGGCATGTGTTAACACCGAGAATTTGGTCGGGGAATATGACGGGTGGACCCGCAAGGAACGAGAGAGGGCAATTCGGCAAATGCGTATGCGGTCGACTAATTTCCATGTGTTCGGCAAATGACCAAGCGGTCGGCAACCGTTTCGTTTGAAGGCGAAAGAAGGAAAGATGAAGCGACGAGAAAGGGAAGGAGTCGTGATAATCGAGGACTCCGATTATGGATAGAGTTAGCGTGTTTTTGTTTTTCCAATTTTGTTTAAGATAGCTCGTAAGTGCTTAGGATTCGTGTTGTCCGGGGTATAAATATAAACCCTCGACCATTGTAATAAGGGTTCACAACCAAATCAATACAACCGGCTACGCGCCACCCTTCGAGTCCTTTAGTCGTGTCGTCGAGTTCTTCGAGAGGGCCAATCGATCCGTCGACCTCCGTAAGTCCGGCAACCTTGTTATCATGTCTAGTATCATGCGGTGGATTTAGATGTGATGCAAGTAGTCTTGTTTGTCTCGACGGGATGGCCGTGCGGCAAAAAGGCCTCGCTTGACAATGGGAAGTTTTTGCTCGTGCCTTGTATCGTGCGGCGGATTAAGACATGAGTAAAGATAGTTATCGGCTCTTTTAGATTTGGCATGATCTAATAGATTCATTAAGTTACCATGTGTTGCTTGCTTTATTTAATGTTTAATTATTTGCAACACTCTTTTGCCCAATCTAGATTGATACTCTTTCGGCTTGTTGATCGTTCTTTCATGTTTATTCGATATCAAGTAGATCAAGTTCATATAGCCGAATTAGATCGATCTAGATTGTCACGTGTTGTGGGTTCATTCACGTTATCGTAGATAAGCCTTGACGGGACCGATACCGTGCGGCGGATGAGTCTTTGGGTTACTCTAGAGCTAGTCATCCGGTGGACTAGAGATCGTTTAATCGATAGGCTCCTTTACATGTTACTTGTTTGTTCCTTCTTCATGGACCCCGATTCGGCAATTTTGCCGATACGGTTATGCTTAAACATGTGACAAGTACTTATAGATCTGTTAGGTAATTGCATGCTTTTAGCTCTTTATTGTTAGATTGTATCATGCGGTGGATTGATCTAGCAGTAAGGAGTGGTGTAAATTCATAGTGAGTGGTATCATGCGGTGGATTAGCTTGCTTGGGTTTATGCTTGACGGGTTTATGAAGGCTAGACGTGCGCGTGATTAGTTGGAATAGCCTATGCATGTGTTATTTAGTAGATTTATATCTATAAGTTACTTATTCTTAATTTTTAGTGCTTGATGATGCTTTAAACATGAGATGTAGTTTGATATGCTTTGCGATTTAATCTTGTTCAAACATGTCTTCATTTCGTATTCGGTTAGTTTGTTCTGTTTACATCGGTTATGTTACTTTAGCCGAATGAAGCGCATCCGTTGGCGGATAGCTTCCATAGCTATGTGTCGTCGTAAGTGGCTTCGGGGCCGTAAAGATGGAACTGTCTGGTCTCACCCAAAGCACGTTCCAGTTATGATCTTACCATTTTATCCCTTGTCGATTTTCGGGACAAATCGATCGCACGCCACCGGATTCGGACGCCGGGCATCCGATTGAAGCTAGGCTTTCCGGCTTCTTTGTGTGTGAGACGGGGGTGGTCACATTTTGCGTCAACAAGTGAGCCGATCACCAACAATATATGCCTTGCCATCCTTCTTCTTGTGATACTCTTTCTTTTCTTCCTTCTTCTTGTGATGCTTGTCTTTCTTCTTCTTTTCTTTTTCTTCATCATCACTTGAGTCATCCTTCTTGTCCTTGCCCTTCTTCTTCTTGTACTTCTTGTCTCTTGGAGGCTCCGGACATTGATGAGCTAGATGTCTGTCTCTTGCGGCGGTTGAAGCACTCCATTTCGGAGATGGGCTTCCTTTTGCTACTTGTGAAGAACTTCTTCTTCTTGCCATCAAACTTGACACCATTTTTGTTGAGCTTCTTCAACATCTTGGTGGTCTTCTTCACCATGAGAGCAAGGCTAACATCATCAATTTCAGCATCACTAGAATCATCATGAGTTGCCTTGGCCTTGCCTTTTCTTGAGTGACTTGCATTGAGGGCCAAATCTTTCTTCTTTGATGATGAGCCATCCTCGGGGTGAGATGCATGTACATCTCATGAGCATTGATCTTTCCCAATATTTGAGTTGGTGTAGCATTGGAAAGATCACCTTGGTGAAGCACGGTGACAATGTGCCCATATTTCTCAATGGGGAGGACACATAGGATCTTTCTTGCAACATCGGATGGCGTCATTTGATTGAGTCCAAGCCCATTGAGTTCCTCTACAATAGTGTTCAAACGGGAATACATCTCATTAGCACTTTCATTAGCTTTCATCTCAAAAGAATTTAACTTGCGCATAACAAGATGATAGCGTTCCTCACGCTCACTCTTAGTACCCTCATGGAGCGCACAAAGGTCGGACCATAGTGCATGGGCGTCCTTGTGGTTCCTAACGCGATTGAACACGTCCTTGCAAAGACCGCGGAATATAGCGTTCCTTGCCTTTGCATTCCACTTCTCATAGTTAACCTCTTCACCGACAAGGTTAGTGAATCCTTGGGTTTTGGGAGTCCTTGAGAAGCGGCACGGAAGCATCCAACATCTATCGCTTCTAAATGTGCTTCCATGCGAATTTTCCAATAAGGAAAATCGTCTCCCTCGAACATGGGAGGAGGTCCATCCCCATGGGACATCTTTACTCGGATGGTTAAGCCCAATTTAGAGCAAACCGGCTCCGATACCACTTGAAAGGATCAAGATGCCCAAGAGGGGGTGAATTGGGCTAATTCTAAAAATTATTGCGGAAATAAACCTACTAGCCCATGATTCACCCCTCGGTGCCTATGTGTGTTCCTAGACAATCGATCAACTAGAGTTTTGCACCCTAAGTTCCAATCCTATTCTAGCATGGCAATTCTATGAAAGTAATTGCAAGAAAGTAAGTGCTAGAAAGTAAATGCGGAAAGTAAAGGGACAAGGAACACGGCGATCTTTTTCCCGAGGTATCGGAGAGTCGCCACTCTCCACTAGTCCTCGTTGGAGCACCCGCGCAAGGGTGTAGCTCCCCCTTGATCCTCACAAGGACCAAGTGCTCTCTAGGGCTGATTCTTCGTCGCTCCGACGCGGTGAATCGCCAAGAACCGCTCAGAACATGAGTTGGGTCATCCACAAGCACCGCCGGATGATCTCCAAGCTCCAATCACCACCAAGCCGTCTAGGTGATGGCGATCACCAAGAGTAACAAGCACAAACTCTCACTTGACCTCGCAAAGCCTAGGGAGAAGAGTGGATGCACACTAGCTACTCTCGATCTCTCATGAACTCATGGATTCTCAAATCTCTTCAAGTCATGAGGCTCTTGCAACTCTCCTGCTCTCACAAGGTGGCTATCAGCTGATGAAATGAGCAAGAGAGCCGAAATGTAGAGGGTGGGGTTGTATTTATAGCCAAGAGCCAAAATCCAACCGTTACCTCGATTTCAGCTCAGACGTGAGCGCCGGACGCGTCCGGGCGCTCCCGGACGCGTCCGGCGCTTTATGGAATTCAAGCGGCAACCTAGCCGTTGAGCTACTGATGCGGGCTCCGGACGCGTCCGCGCCCGGCTGCGTCCGGCGCAGCGTCCCGCGCGTGGCCCGCCCGGCGAGCACGATTCCAAAAACTCTCTGGTCCGCGTCCGGCGCACGCCGGACGCCAGGCCAACGCGTCCGCCGCTCAGGGCAGACCAAAGGACGACTTTACCGTGCGCCAGACGCGTCCGGCGCCCACGGCTGGCGCGTCCGGCGCCTGTTGAGGCTCCCGTTTTCACTTGATACGCGATCCTTTGAAAACGGCGACGACTTCAACAACTCTCAGGGCTTATACGTAACTTCCTAGCGCTAAGATTTCACCAGTGTGCACCACACCTAAACCCGAGACTCAACTAGGTCAAGCTACCCATTTGCACCCCCCTTAATAGTACGGCCAAAGGAGAAAACAAAGTCCTAACGACTAATCCGATGTCTCTCAACACCTTCGACAATCGGAACTAACCGTCCTTAACCTTGTCGTCCAACCTTTGAAAACCGAAACGATTTCCATCGTTAAGAGGGCATGCCAACCAAATTGCCTGAGATTCCATTACCATGACCTAACTCACATTGTTTCTGCAAAACACACGTTAGTCATAGTAATCTACAATGTCATCAATCATCGAAACCCACATCAAAGGGCCTAGATGCTTTCACCGAGAAAACAAAAATTTTCGACCTCATAAACCGGGATCTGCGCTAGTTACGGGTTACGGGATTACCACTAGACACACGAGTCTTTGCGGAAGCGACTCGATGCGATCGAACACGTCGCGAGAGTGCCTTGCAATTGCGTGGTCATCCGTCACTCACGTCCGCCTTTCGCTTGCGGATCATCCCTCGCGTGGTTCGTCCTTGTGCTCCAGATGCAGCACCTCCAAGGTATCCCACACGTACGGGGAAGAAGCGTTGCGTCTCCGGACTGCTAGGTCCACGAGGAGCGAAGGCGTGAGCGTGGAGAGGGCGACAACGGCTGCCAAATGGCGTGGATCAATCTGACCGCGCCCCTCCCCTTGCTTATATAGGCGTGTAAAGGAAACGACCAACTAATATAATTACCACGCACTAATCTAGCCACCGTGGCAGCTTAACTAGTATGTCGCAATCATATCAGCCCGGTAGTCCGCGAAATCCCGAAAGATCTCGAACTTTCCCAAAGTCACACCCGAATCGCAAAGTTCAGCTGTTCCCATTCACTTAAGTTACTTTTTACAATCTTTATAATTACACCACAGGTTGTAAATATTATATAATACAACTCAGGATTTACAAATAAACAGCGAAAGAGAATATTCTTTGCAAATACACCCACACCTATGTATTAAATATATAGTGCCAGCTCAGGGTCGACTCCGTCAGAAGCATGTAGATGAGATATAAGAGTTGACTTGCCCGAAGTCTATTCCTCCCGTAGTGGGATATAAGTCCGTGTCGCCACTGCGGAAGTCTCCAAACCTACAACAAACAACATTGAGAATTGCACCCTGAGTACGTTGTACTCAGCAAGACTTACCCGACTAAAAGAAAATAAAGACACTTTGGTGGATGCCAGGCTTTATAGTGGGGTAGCCGACTCCTTTGTTTGCCAAAAAGATGAGCTTATTAATAACAATTTAGTGACAAAAGGAACTCTCTAGCTTATCCAATTAAGTGGATCCTGCCATTACTACATTAGCACCTGCAACTACTCACATTTTAGGTAGAAGCAATCAACATTAAGTATCTGCATTGATTGAGTAATCATTAAACCAACATGAATGAACATAACCAACTCGCACAAAAGATATTATTGGCGACCATGCCGTTGTCTCGATCAAGTGTTCACTTTGTCCAGAACGATGGCGATTATAATCGATTGCAAACCCGGTGCGGGGTATTCCTCACACAAACCACATGATTCCGTCGGAATCGATTAGGTCACCTTGATCTACTCGAGAAAAGGCGCGGGATCAACAACTCACCACCATGACCAAGGAACTCCCGATGCCAGAGGTTAATTGTGAACTCATAGACATGGAACAATCGCGAACTCATAGACATGGATCGCCCGCGAACTCATAGACATGGAACGCGCCTCCCGGGAAATGGACTTACAACGGGCACCTTGTTTTCCCCTCCCCCATCGCCGGCATGGATACCTGGAAGTTGAAACCCGGCCCAAGTAGATTCTAGGCTTCGCGGTCGAGCACTCAGGCTCTTCCAGCTATCTGTGAGGCATTGTTCAACATGATCGAGGACGTACAAAGCCATATTTCTTTAAAGATGATTTAGAAGGCCACATGGTTATGTTCATATGCAATATCTCACTAATCTCAATCCGAAAGGGGTAGTAACCACCTATACTCGCATGAGATGATGGTCGATCATCCGGCTTCTACCGATTAATAGAGCAGGCCTAAGCATGTAGTCGATTACGTACGTAAAGTAGGATATTTACGGTGGCAAGGTAGTCCGATGCAACTACGGTTCCAATCAACGCCTATAACTTAATGCATCATAAAGAATAAAAGGACGCAAGGTAAAACATTTGCAAACCGTAGGAGGGATGCTCCGGGGCTTGCCTTAGTTAGCGAGATCGGGGTGTAGCTCAGTACTCGGCTACTCCACGTCGAGTTCCCGGTTCTCGATCACTTCTCGTGCGGAACTCCGTTCGCGACTTGTCCTTCGGATCCTTGACTTCACGACGAATGTTCTACACGCGGTCTGGAATGATGCATGTGCATATGTATGAATACATAATTGTCGAGGTGTATGCATGCTCATGGATGATAGTTGCTCATGTATAAATGGCTTATTTAACCTTCTACAACTATCACTAGCAAACAAGCCAGTAAAGCCAAAGACCTACACAGTCATAATCATCTTAGCTCAATCATCAAGGCACACTAAATAACAATCAATCATACATAGTCCAATCACTATGAGCCATCATCATTATGCTCTACACACAACATCACACGATCGAACTTCACTAACAACCATATACCTACAATTGGTAGTCTAGTAATAAAATCATAACTGGAGATCTATAAACCCCATGAACATGAAAGAGGACAATGGAAAGCTTGTTAAATTGTCCATCAAACATCTCAAGACATCAAGACCTGGTTCTTAAGTTAACTAAGCCTAAATCAGCTAACAACAGAACTAGGTCGACAAAACAACAATTCTGATTCTGTCTATCGTAAAGCAATGGCCATATCTCCTAAACTATTGATCCAATGGTCACCAAATTTCAACAATAGAGAGATACCTAACTATCATCTAAAGACAAGATTCCTAGAAAACCAACCTATAATTGGGTTAAACATAGCATCATGGAAACAACCCCAAAATTATGCAACTATGAGTTGAACAGCAACCCATATCTACATACATTATAAAATCCTATAAAAATTACAGTAGATAACACATGGCAATGCCAGTGCATCATCCAAGTTTCACCCCATTTAGATGATCCTACACAAAAATGACATGGCAGTACACATAGAGGGTCCTAAAAATACTTTGTACTACCAACTTGACCAAACCATGAATCCAATCATACACAGAGCTACATTATGGCATATAAGGAGCCTACAAAAAGTATCAATCCCAAACTCAGCCTCTATAATTCATTTATGAATTATCCTAAGAGACAAGCAATGAGGCCACTTGAACTACAACTCTATAAATCTACACAGAAGCATGCATGATATAATTATCATATACATAGCATGGCAACACAAGACTAACACAACAAGAACCATATTTTTTGAGCATTCTATGAATTACTATGCATTTCCTAAGATTGTTTGCAATCCAAGAATTAAATCTAAACTCAATATACAAGTATCACAAACGGGGCATTGTATATTTTCTATGCATAGAGCAACTCATAAGATAAATCTAGGAACTTGAATCGTCGGATTTGGGCCAATATTCATGGAGATATGAATTTCTAAAGCTTTGTACCAAAATGGAAATCTATTTACTAAAACCGAGTAGGACAAACGCTTTACGCATAGACCCCCGAACTGTTCCCAAATTGTGCAAGGGTGGATCTGAGAACTGTTGTGCCTACGCTTCTTGCAGAAAGGACCTCTACCTTCGTCAAATTCTAGGACGAAGTCCCTGGGCGCGGGAAGAGCAGAGGAGGCGGTGGAGCTTGCGGCCCTGACCGCTGCGGCCGTCCTCCTGCCAAGGAGACCGGCGGTGAGGTTCTAGGGGACCAGCTGTAGGGTCGAGATGGACTAGAGGGGGGGGTGAATAGTCCTTTCTAAAAACTTACGCACCGGCTAACCGAAACAAATGCGGAATTAAAACTATCGGTCTAGCCAAGACTAACCCCCACTAACTACAACTCTAGTAGCACCTTGTAAAAGATCCTAAACAAGAAGCAAGGTGCTAAACTAGCTAGTGCTCACCTAAACAATTCTATCTTGCAAGGTCACACAAACCTAAGCAACTAGTACTTTAGCGAACCGGGGAGCACCTAAACAATTCTAATGAGCAAAAGCACTAAGCCAAACCTAAGCTCACTAGATGCTCAAGGACAAGGCTACACAAGCCGAACCCAAGAGCGCAATTCACTTAACTACACAAGCTAAGTAAGACACTAAAACTACTTCTAGCTACACAAGCAAGAAGGTGCTCAACTAGCTACACAAGCAAACGAGCACAAGAGCCACTACTCAAGCTAAGCAAGAATGTAACAAAAGTAAATGCAAGCTTGAGCTAGAGGGGATGCAAACCACCATAAAGAGTGGACACACGAAGTCGCGGCGGTGGCGAATCACCAGGCGTAGAGACCAACCACCTGCACACAATCACAAGGGAGGTCGAAGCCTCGGCAATCACAAACCGACACACGATTTTTCCCCTGGTTCACTTGGTCGCCACCAAGCTACGTCCAGTTGTGGCGATACACCGACTTGGTGATGAGATGGCCACTCAAGTTGGCTCACTGCCAACAACCCCTCTGCGGAGCCCCAACTCCAATCAACACAAGAACGGGATCCTCCAAGACACACTCAACTAGAGTAGCCAATTAGCGCTCCGCGGGGAAGGCTCAAGAACCCCTCACAAATCCTCCTTCGGAGCACCGCACAATCTCCACGCGGTGCTTCAACGAAGTCTCTTGCCACCAAGCCGTCTAGGAGGTGGCGACCTCCAAGAGTAACAAGCACACCGGCTTGCAACACGATCACCTAGTGCCACTCGATGCAAATCTCTCAATGCAACTGTTAACACCAGAATTTGGTCAAGAATATGACAGGTGGACCCGCAGGCGGCAGAGAGAGAGATTCGGCAAATGCATATGCGGTCGGCTAATTTCCATGTGTTCGGCAAATGGCCAAGCGGTCGGCAACCGTTTCGTTTGAAGGCGGAAAAAGGAAAGGGAAGCTGATCGAAAAGGGAAGGAGTCGTGATGGTCAAGGGCTCCGATTATGGATAGAGTTAGCGTGTTTTTGTCTTTCCAATTTTGTTTAGATAGTTTGTAAGTGCTTAGGACTCATGTTTGTCCGGGGTATAAATATAAACCCTCGACCATTGTAATAAGGGTTCACAACCAAATCAATACAACCGGCTACGTGCCACCCTTCGAGTCCTTTTAGTCGTGTCGTCGAGTTCTTCGAGAGGGCCAATCGATCCGTCGACCTCCGTAAGTCCCGGCAACCTTGCTATCATGTCTAGTATCGTGCGGCGGATTTAGATTATGATGCAAGTAGTCTCATCCGTTTTGCTTAGTATCGTGCGGCGAATTTAAGCTTAATGATGGGAAGTTTTTGCTTGTGCCTTGTATCGTGCGGCGGATTAAGACATGAGTAAAGATAGTTATCGGCTGTTAGATTTGGCATGATCTAATAGATTCATTAAGTTATCACGTGTTGCTTGCTTTGTTTAGTGTTTAATTATTTGCAACACTCTTTTGCCCAATCTAGATTGATACTCTTTCGACTTTTTGGTCATAATCTCATGTTTGCTCGATATCAAGTAGATCAATTTCATATAGCCGAATTAGATCGATCTAGATTGTCACGTGTTGTGGGTTCATTCACGTTAGATGTAGATAAGCCTTGACGGGACCGGTACCGTGCGGCGGATGCAGTCTTTGGGTTACTCTAGAGCTAGTCATCCAGGTGGACTAGAGATCAGTTTAATCTGATAGGCTCCTTTTACATGTTACTTGTTTGTTCCTTCTTCATGGACCCCGATTCGGCAATCTTGCCGATACGGTTATGCTTATACATGTAGCAAGTATTTATAGATCTGCTAGGTAATTACGTGCTTTTAGCTCTTTATTGTTAGATTGTATCATGCGGTGGATTGATCTAGTAATAAGGAGTGGTGTAAATTCATAGCGAGTGGTATCATGCGGTGGATTAGCTTGCTTGGGTTTATGCTCGACGGGTTCATGAAGGCTAGACGTGCGGCAGACTAGTTGGAATAGCCTATGCATGTGTTATTTAGTAGATTTACATTTATAAGTTACTTATCTTTAGTTACTAGTGCTTGACGATGCTTTAAACCTGAGATATAGTTTGATATGCTTTGATGTTAATCTTGTTCAAATATGTCTTCGTTTACCATATTCGGCAAATTCATTCTGTTTACATCAGTTATGTTATTTTAGCCGAATGAACTGCAATCTGTTGGCAGATAGCTTCTATAGCTATGTGTCGTCGTAAGTGGCTTCGTGGGGCCGTAAAGATGGAAGCTGTCGGTCTCGCCCAGCACGTTCCAGCTTATGATCTTACCGTTTTATCCCTTGTCGATTTTCAGGTCAAATCGATCGCACGCTTCCGGATTCGACGCCGGGCACCCGATTGAAGCTAGGCTTTCCCGACTTCTTTGTGTGTGAGACACGGTGCGTCACATTTTGTGTCAACACACTTTTTGGCACGCCCAGTGGGACAACTTCTCAGTCTAAGATGGGATCGGAAATTGACAACAGTCACGTTCTAAACGTGACCTTGGACGAGCTGCAGCCAGAGCAACGCCAGATGGTAGAGCAAGCAATGGAACAGTATCAGCAGAAATGTCTGATGTCTTTTTCCAAGAACAAAGAGTGGTAGAGTGATAGTCAAGCAATCACTGCCAAGAGTTCTTCTCATTGGTCGATCGATATTGCGACGAGGAGGAGATGCAGAGGGTAGTTGGAGCCATTTACAAAAGCGTGGGAGACACTATGTTGAATCACAACACGGCTTTTTCCGGGCACCTTCCGAAAAATCATGGTGATACTTTTGGTCCAGCGGTTGACAAACGCTTTGAAGAAAGATTTGGAGAGCTTCTTGGACCGGTGTACTTCAACACTCAAGCAATCTTCGGGGAAGTCAAGCTGGAGGAGAGGAGATGATCGGTACAAGCAAGGATGGATTTGTTTGTAATGAAAAAGAGAAGCCTCCGTGACCGAGCAGCAAACTCATGGCCAAGTAGCTTTTGGTGCAACAACGGATATACCGCATCTCGCTTACAAGATTTCTCCAAGTGGCAAATAGATTGCGAGAGGAGTGTATATGGAGATGGGTACAATGAGTTTACCGATTACAGTGCCCTTAATGCTTTGCCGAATCCAGGGTATATGAGTGCATCAGGAATACCTTCGGGAAGGCAGGGGGCACAAGATGCAAATGATGACCTCCTAAGCAGAATGGCTGATATGATGTAGAATCAATTCGGCCTGAAACCAAAGCATCAGACATATGCATACAAATCTCCTTTCCCAGAGTGGTACAATAGGGTAGCTCTTCCACCAAGAGTTAAGCCACCAACGGATTTGACCAAGTTCTCTGGTCAGGATGACACCAGTACCATAGAGCATATCGTGGATATCGATGCAACTTGGAGAAGTTTGCTAGTGACGAAGCTTGGAGAATCGATATTTTCCTATGTCTCGAGTGGCTTTCACATGGTTTGCTTCACGGCCGGCCAATTCCATTAGAACATGGGCGGAATTGGAGCAAAAGTTCCATGCATACTTTTACAGGAACCAATGAGAAGAAAATGGTTGATCTTTGGGCTATGAGGATGAAGACTACCGAGACACCAATGGAGTATCTTCGTAGATTCAGAGAAGCAAAGAACATGTGCTATTCTTTGACTATTCCCGATGATCAACTCGCACAATTGGTCATTGCAGGCATGCTGCCACATATCAGAGACAAGCTATTCGGCATGGAGTTTGAAGACCTTGGACAGCTTGCACAAAAGTTGACGACCATGAGCAATCAAGCCCAAGGGTTTAGAAGAGATGCTCGTTTTCGGAAGAACAAGTGCAAGCTGTTGACATGTATCGTGGATTTCTAGAAGAAGCATCGAATATGAAGTAGGCTAGCTGCGAGTTGAACTGGACAAAAGAGCCTACTTTAGTCGGTCATCGATGGGTGAAGCGGCAAAAGGGATCTTATGATTTTGATGTCGTAAAGCGAGATAAGCTCTTTCTATATCGATTCAAGAGGGACGTGTTAAATTGCCGAAGGACATCCTATCTTTGCGCCGCTTGAAGGGGTAAAGGATAAGAAAGCTTGTGGGTTTCATGATACAAGTTCTCATCATATCAATGATTGCCGAGTGTTCGAGTAAAGATTCGAGAAAGCTATTCAAGATGGACACTTAAGATTTGATGGCAAGATGAAAGTAGACAAAAACCCATTCCCTCGAATATGGTCTCTTTCTCTATAGGCATGGTTGATGCCGGTGAATCCAAGGAAAAGGTAAAGATGAAGGTTCGACCTACGAAAGAGCCAAGGAGAGTGGTCTTGTTGACCCTAATCGGCAAGTTACCAAGGAAGAAGTACAACAAGTACGGTTCGAAATAGTCGAACGAGAGAAGGGTCAAACTTCGGATACTGGCTAAAGGAAATTGCCGAATACACGCTGAGCCAAAGCGCAGAGTTACAGCACAACACTTGTTGAATAAGTGGCAGAGGGAAAAGAAGATGGAGTATGATGAGGAACAGCAGTACATTGAAGAGGAGCGCAGGTTCATGGCAGAACGTCGAAGATATGAAGCAGAAATGCGCCGAAGAGAACAGGAAGAGCACATGAGAGAATGTTAACACCAAAATTTGGACAACCGAGAAATATCAGTGACGAGGGAATACTCCTTAATATTTTGAGAAGAAGCAAGAAGCTTGATGATTGCCAACGAAGATTAGACGAGAAGATATATGTGGTGCGGTCGCCAAATCGGCGTCGGAACCAAATCGGCGGTCGAGGCTCGGCTATTCGGGAGGCCATACGTGTGCGACCAATTAACGTATATTGTGGTCGAGGCTCGGCCATTCGGCGGTCGGCTCGGTTATTCGGGAAGTTATTCGGGAGGCTCATTGCATATTGTGGTCGATCGGCATGCATGCTTGGTCTTTGGAGGTACATTTGTATGTAGCTTCAAGGATGAAAGGCAACGCAAGATCGGCGTGCAAATCATTTGCCGATAGGAGGAGTCGAGAAGATGTATATGCATATACGTGATTTGGTTGGTGTCACATTCGTATACGACAAGATGTGCTAGCTTGCACGAGCTTTGGCGGTTGGACAAGGAATACGTCGCCACATTCTATATCGAAGGCGGCCGGGTGCTTATGACTTGTTCGTCCGGGGACACGTCGTTCGTTGGACCGAAGAATATATACGTGTATACGTATTACATTTGGGAACTAGCAAGGCGGGCAAGGAAAGATACGATGGCAAGCGGGATATTGCCGTGCATTGACACGTGAGTAGCAAGAGGTCTAGGCCAATCAAAATGAAGATAGAGGATGCCAAGTCCAATTAGAAGAAGTCTGCGTATCGAACGCGTCGGCCAAGGAAGCTTTAAGCGGAGGATTCTGCGCCAAGCAAGTCGGAGTCCCATGTATCTTGATATTTCTATTTATTTTAAATATTATTATTAGGCGGGCATTCTCGGCCCGGGGTATAAATATAAACCCCGGCCATTATAATAGAGGTTCACAACCAAATCAATACAACCGGCTACGCGCCACCCTTCGAGTCCTTTAGTCGTGTCGTCGAGTTCTTCGAGAGGGCCAATCGATCCGTCGACCTCGTAAGTCCGGCAACCTTGTTATCATGTCTAGTATCATGCGGTGGATTTAGATGTGATGCAAGTAGTCTTGTTTGTCTCGACGGAATGGCCGTGCGGCAGGCGTCTGCTTGACAACAGGAAGTTTTTGCTCGTGCCTTGTATCGTGCGGCGGATTAAGACATGACTAAAGATAGTTATCGGCTCTTTTAGATTTGGCAAGATCTAATAGATTCATTAAGTTATCACGTGTTGTATGCTTTATTTAATGTTTAATTGTTTGCAACACTCTTTTGCCCAATCTAAATTGATACTCTTTCGGCTTGTTGATCGTTCTTTCATGTTTATTCAATATCAAGTGGATCGAGTTTATATAGCCGAATTAGATCGATCTAGATTGTCACGTGTTGTGGGTTCATTCACGTTAGATGTAGATAAGCCTTGACGGGACCGGGTACCGTGCGGCGGATGCGAGTCTTTGGGTTACTCTAGAGCTAGTCATCCGGTGGACTAGAGATCGGTTTAATCGATAGGTTTCTTTTACATGTTACTTGTTTGTTCCTTCTTCATGGACCCGATTCGGCAATTTTGCCGATACGGTTATGCTTATACATGTAGCGAGTATTTATAGATCTGTTAGGTAATTGCATGCTTTTAGCTCTTTATTGTTAGATTGTATCATGCGGTGGATTGATCTAGCGGTAAGGAGTGGTGTAAATTCATAGTGAGTGGTATCATGCGGTGGATTAGCTTGCTTGGGTTTATGCTTGACGGGTTTATGAAGGCTAGACGTGCGGTGATTAGTTGGAATAGCCTATGCATGTGTTATTTAGTAGATTTATATTTATAAGTTACTTATTCTTAATTTTTAGTGCTTGATGATGCTTTAAACATGAGATGTAGTTTGATATGCTTTCTTGATTTAATCTTGTTCAAACATGTCTTCATTTCACGTATTCGGCTAGTTTGTTGTTTACATCGGTTATGTTACTTTAGCCGAATGGCGCATCTGTTGGCGAGATAGCTTCCATAGCTATGTGTCGTCGTAAGTGGCTAACCCGGGGCCGTAAAGATGGAAGCATGCGGTCTCACCCAAAGCACGTTCCAGTTATGATCTTAC
This sequence comes from Themeda triandra, assembly GCA_018135685.1. Classification (NCBI taxonomy): domain Eukaryota; kingdom Viridiplantae; phylum Streptophyta; class Magnoliopsida; order Poales; family Poaceae; genus Themeda; species Themeda triandra. The sequence goes on from JAENPR010001911.1 coordinate 66,073, forward strand.
CGTTTTATCCCTTGTCGATTTTCGAGTCAAATCGGCACGCCACCGGATTCGACGCCCGGGCATCCGATTGAAGCTAGGCTTTCCGGCTTGCTGTGTGTGAGACGCAGGGTGGTCACATTTTGCGTCAACACACTTTTTGGCACACCTGGTGGGACACCATAACAATCACTTGATCGGAAGTCAGATCCTCTTCAAATGTTTCGTTAGCCTTCGAGATCAAGGTGGAACGATGCTTGATCGCCGCATCTTACCCGCAAGATTCGGCCGGGAGGAGTTTGAAGAGCAATCTTGAACACCTTGCATTATTTTGGCACGTGGCCGATAATCTTCCAAAGGAATTTTATGGTACCAATATTGTCTAGCACGAGGAAAAGCTTATCAAGATTGCTTCGATAGTTCCATATAAAGAGACACGTTGAGATTTTAGGTGATAACGGATCAAAGGCTCTTTGCTCGCGTGCCGCTCAAGGATTCATGTACCTTTTGGTATATACAAGAGTGGACTATTGCTAGGCCGCCTCACCTGGATGAAGATTGAAGTGTTACGTTGCAATCATGCTGCACCAAACAAGAAGCAATGGTGGAGGCGAAGTTGAGTGGCATGCGGTGTACGTTTGAGTAAGCTAATTATAGAAGATGCATAGACGTACGGACATGCTATGGTCGGACATAGAAGTACAAGTACATCATCGAAGTTCCTCGCCTCTAACGAGACAAGATCGGGACGAGAATCGGATATTTTGGACTTGCCGAATGGCGACTCGTGGTCATATTTATTTCAAGAGGATAGAATTGCCGAATGGCGACTCTTGCCGAATGCCGATTCTTGCCGAATGGCGACTCTTGCCGAATGCCGATTCTTACCAAATGCCGATTACCGTCTATTATTTCAAGATGTCATTCCGATTGGCTAAAAAGATTACAAGCCGAAGGGAATATGCATGCGATCGGCCAACAAGAGCAAAGCAAAGGACAGACATATATACACATACGTGATGACCAGACTTGCATGTATTTGACTATTAAGGGTGCTCACATGCCAGTATGGCCAATTGATATATTTGGCCACCTATATTTGGAAAGTCTAACGTGCAAGGCCAAGCCATATTGGCGAGAGGAATATTTTATCGCTGGCCGGACTACAAAGGGAGATCTTTTGATGAAATAAGTGCATGAAGATCGAGCTAAGATTCGGGAGATTGACGTGACCCATACAATCGGGTAGAATCGGCTATCCTGTGCACCTACCAAATAGTCGATAAGCCATAACAAAGTATAAGAGAAAGAAATGGTAGGCATGGATCGACTATCCAAAAAGGAGCATCAGTTTGTGGTGAGTAAATAGCCGATGAAGCAACAAGGAGAGGTAATCGGCTAATTGATGTCCACATAATTATTCTTTGTCCGAGCACAGCTTGGCAACGTTCATATGGTCGATTGGTAACGATCAAGAACGGTATGTTGAGTTGGCCAATAAAAGGGAAATTGAAGAAAACTTGACTTGTGCTTACCAACTATATGTTCGCATTAAAATTGAGAAATATTACAAGATGGGGTACAAGAAAAGCGGATATGCTATCAAGGGGGCGGTATTGACTGGTTTCTAATTGAGTTGATGCACCGGGCGGTAGAGCCATATGGCACGAAACATAACATGCTCAACTCGGGTGGAGCTGCCGCATGCGACAAGAGGAATTTCGGGATCTGATTTGACTGCACAATCAGCTATATAGAGCCCCGCGTCAACAATCGACTAAATTTATCGGCGAAGCAAAAGGGTGAGAATCGATCACAAGCAAGCGAGAGAAGTGGAGTCCGGACTCGGTTGGAATCTACATACTTGCTATAAATAGCCGATGAGCTCGGAAAGGCATTTACCCCACCATGGATTTAATGATTTCGGACAATGACTATCGAATTTGTGAATAATTTTTGGGCAATAAGATATTACATCCCCGGTGTTCATGGCGAAAGATTGGAATGCTAAATTGATGGTGGGTACTTTCTGCAATAGAATCAGGTCTAAAGCTAGTAAGGCTCTTCACCTATGCCATCTAAAGGAGTTAATACTTTCGGGTGTCATACATGCATATATCCATGTTGATATACAATGAAAGGAGATAGCAAGCATGTGTACGTCCGTGTGCATGGTATATACTTCTCGGGATACGAAGAGCGATTAGTTGCTTAGAGAAGGTCAAGATCAACAAGAAAATTTGGCAACTAAGAATCGGCTAAAGAATGCTATAGCACGCCGATCTTTGTAGTCACTCCTTCAAAGCCAATGGTCGGCGATGTCACCGCAACTGGATTCAGTTTATGTCATCACTTCAAGGACTCAAGCTAATGGAGAATGGATAATGATCGATCGGTGAGGCCGGGAATCAAATTGATAATTATAGTACTGGTGCGAAGAATCCAATGATCGAAAAGGAATCGATTAGTGACTTGGTTACATTAGCTACTAGTGTCGGCAATTTATGTACATATGTTGATACTCATAAATGGATTCAACCAGGTGGATGCATTGCGTACGCCAAGAGAAGGAATTTGGATTGTTAAAAAGTGTGTCTGCATGCAAGCCTTGTGGTTGGACATGATGATCATTCGTCCAAGCATAATTTTTTTCTGTTGAACATAATTTGTGTTCGGCTAGAAGATCGTATGTCAATGATAATTATGCAAACACCGTATCTTCATTGACTAGTCATGGTGCAATCATTCTCGAGTTTCTATGTCATCTATGGAACAGCCATAACCAAGCTCAAGCCTTCTTATGATAAATTGGCTATAGGGTTAGCGAGATCCCTTCATGAGAAGTAATACGGTGGAAGACAAGGTGATTGGATACTATATAGAAGGACGGACAGAGAAAATTCAGAACGTCAACATGGCCTTTGTCACATTCAAATTGAATCGGCTATTCTTGTTCTTATGCACTTAGCAAACGGTAGAAGAACCGGAGTATCAAGACCAAGGATTAGTATGTCGGGAAAGTCGGCCATAAGTATAGAATCAAAATATAGGGTACACAATGAAGCGAGAAGATATCATTGGCGAGGAGTACTATTTTCGGGTTTCTTTGAAACACGGCTTTGACTTCCGGGTTCTTGCCGACATATATCTATAGATTTCATGCCATGATCGGCTCGCATAGGAGGATTAGTGAGATGAATACATTCGAGTCTCAAGTTTCTACTTCGGCTACACATCGGGCCCAGGAGCGAGAAACCATCTCGCACAAATCTGCACCGATGATGGGTCGATCCGTGTGTATCGGCGGTAGAAGACAGTTCTTGATATTGAGGAGCACGGGATACGAGTTCAATCTAACAATAGAAGTGAGAAGCTCGGAGAGGTTTGTTCTAAATAGAAAGCGGCATAGAGATATGAGAGGATGGATCGGAGACACAAGAAAAATAATCAACGACGGCCGATGGATACACTATTAATCGACGAGAAAGTACGCATCGGCTAAATAAAGAAAACTCTACTTGTGCCATACGTAAAAGCAAGGCACAAAACAATCAACGAGAGGGAGAAGTTGGCGGCGGCCGGTTTTCTTAAATATTATTAAAAGCCGAGTAATCCAGATTTGCAAAGCCTCGGCATCGGCTATACCCGGAGGGCTGAACCAATCGCACATACATTTGCATGCCGCGAGATCTTTGTCATCCTCCACGACGTGACGTCTTTCGGTGCAGCCCGTGAGTTACTTAACGGTGCGCTCAGAGATATTTCAAAAGTCCAAGCTAAGCCGATGGTTGTTACGAGGGCGTTCAATATTCGAGCGTGCAGCGGTGCCGAGAAGATGAATAGCCGATAATCATGTCGAAAAAAGGAATCGACTGTCACGGAGGAGTATCAGTTATGAAAGAATTTCTGCATATATTATTGGAAGCCGATATACTCTTATTGGGATATATATATCAGGAGCACATGATTAATATAGAAATTCAGAACAATCCCACACGGAAAAAGTTGTGCTCATGCTCCTAGCTCCGAGATCAGATATCGATTAAAATAGGAGGCCTCGTATATACATGTGAAGTCCAGGACATGTGAAGCTGGGGCCAGAGCAGCTACGGCTGAAGCGGTTGCTTCGTTTTAATTGTCTATTAGGTTTGTGCATGGTGCGTCCACGGAAGGCGAGTCCACATCTAGTACGCGAGTTCATCCGGGAACAAGGACGATGAATTCGGTCGAGAGATGTCGATTCCCATTGAAATAGCCGAATCTCATCTAGCCCCGAGAGAGATGCTCGACCCTATATTTTGAGCCACATTGATATGGTGGTATCTAATTGAAGCTGCGGGCGAACGGACACGTTTATGATATTCAAGGAGGACACATCGGTTGTTGACGTGTGGAGTTCGGTCAAAGGAGAAGCAAATTCGCATGGGGTGCGATCGGATTACTGGCGATGGGTATTTCCATAGGTGCATGAAACGGTAGCTACAAGGAGAAAGCGAGTCGATTGGACAAGAATTTGGGACCTAAGATCAAAGAATAATTTTTGGAAAGATACGATTTGCTTGTCATGGGAGCCAATGCCGAGGGAATCCTTGATCATCTCCGTAACGACTACGCTCGGGGGCTGGACCCATCTCACGCATGTCCCGAGCTCATCTTCATCCCTGCGGCACACTCGAGGGTTCCATCTGTTTTGTCATGAAAGAGATAGCATTGAAGACATGAAGGAAATTGGCAACCTGACAGCCGATAAAAGATGGTCAGCTAAAATTGTCAGCACATGACAAATCGGCTAATCAGCTAAGTATTCAAAGGCGTTCAGAGATCTGATAACAGCTGAAAGAAAAAAAAAGGTATGGAGACAATAGCCGATAAAATGATCAGAATATACACTAGGCGATGCAAGGAAAAAGAGATCGAGATCATAATCCTGGCATATGGAGATTGATTTGTCTAAATAGGAATCGACTATTCCTTCACCTTCCAGTCATCATTTGGCCTCGGCAAAGATATGTCGGCTCAATTCAAATATTCAAGCCGGTTGGATTTTCTATATAATGATTGAACTACATTGGTGAAGAAAGAGGCCTAGAATTCAGTTTTATTTATACCCTTGTTGCTTATGCAAGAAAGGAACCGGAGTAAGCGACCGGGTTCGGTGTTTACACAACCGGTTGACGGCAACGGGATACAAGCGGCAATGGGGAGGAAAATAAGTATCGGGAGAAGGAGTCATTGACATCAATCTACATCCAGTTTAAGCCTCGCATTGCAACGGCCGATTTCGAGGAATCATCAACATCTTCATCGGCCCGAATGAAGAGGCGTACATGCGGATATGAGGAGCCAATGAAGAAAAGATTCTTAAAGTGAAAACACTTGATGTCTCAAAACTCTGCGTCGGCCATGCCTCGGGGGCCCGGACTCGCCGCACACATCCATTGCACGACATCGGCGTTACATCATGAAGAAGGGCAAGACAAATGACTTCCATCGGCTCCTTCATCTTCAACGGTGGTTTGTGCAATTCTACCCTTATTTCCCAGCAGTTTGGAATATTTAAAATTGAAAATATTAAAGGGTAAACTGTTGGCATTATGTCTGCCCCACTCTAAGAATATGTGCTATAAATGTTTTAGTTTATCCATTGATGAAATGATGAATAGATGCTGTTTTATGTTTCATCTCGTGTCTAGTTTATAACTTTGATTTCTCTAAGATTTGGGTTTAGTGGTTATAATATTTATTTTGAAATCTTTGAAACGTGGGTCGCATAAAGTTTGACCTTTGTCTAAGTGGTTGTGGGATAAGAATGGAAATAGAGTTTGCTATGACATTGTTCGAGAAAACTTAAGATCCGGATGAATTTTCTAGAATGATTTCAACTAATAAAACTATCATGTTGAGTTTTGTCAAACTGTTGTGGCCACTAGTGTAGATTATAGTCATATGCTCAAGATCAAGATCCACTTACACTAAATGTCTCGTATCGTATTTCTTCTTTGATTAAAATTTATGAGGCACAAAAAAAATACAAAATGTGTCAACTTGGACCCTTCTTGTCCCACGTCAAGGTATCAAGACGGCTTCCCATTGCACTAAGGGATGAACTTGAACCTTGTAGTGAAGTCCAAAGCCACTCGTGACGATGACTTCCCATTGCACTTAGGGATGAACTCGGCGTGGTTTGAATGGCGTGACAGTAGCCTCATAAGTTTTAAGATGATTGGAAGGAATATGTGTACAGGAAAACAATTTTAATCAAAGCTAACAAATTCTTGGTCTAAGCATATGCCTTGTATCTCCTTATGGTCCGGTTTTTGACTTTGCAAAATATATGGTATGATTTTTCTAAAGGGAGAAACTCGAGAAATAAAAAGACGGACATGTGTCCGCGGAAGCTGAGTTATAAAACACAAAACTCCGGAATGAAAGTAATCAAAGGATAAAAGATAAGCGAGACTACGTAACTATTCTGTTTTGCGTTGCTCGACTCAAAGTGAAAATTATAAGCCCCATGGTTGAGGAGATAGATGGATAAGTAGAGTACCATTTTATTCAAGTTTAAGAGAAATTTTAGTTATAAACCGATACTCTTGAGATGTAATCGGCATTAAAGCATCTCACGATCAACAACAAATGGAGAAAACTATAATATTTGTGTACATATGCATTTGCTACTAACCTATTTCCACATGTATTGGAAGTTTATTGCTTTACGGGTAAAATTGTGGAAATATGGTGAGAACATGCTATTGTTGCTGGTGGATTTCGGCTCGTGAAGAAAACCAGATTAAAATAGTTCGAAAGCATGAGATTCATACTCCGAACTAGGGGGCTGTGTTAACACCAAAATTTGGACAACCGAGAAATATCAGTGACGAGGGAATACTCCTTAATATTTTGAGAAGAAGCAAGAAGCTTGATGATTGCCAACGAAGATTAGACAGAAGATATATGTGGTGCGGTCGCCAAATCGGCGTCGGAACCAAATCGCGGTCGAGGCTCGGCTATTCGGGAGGCCATACGTGTGCGACCAATTAACGTATATTGTGGTCGAGGCTCGGCCATTCGGCGATCGGGCTCGGTTATTCGGGAAGTTATTCGGGAGGCTCATTGCATATTGTGGTCGATCGGCATGCATGCTTGGTCTTGGAGGTACATTTGTATGTAGCTTCAAGGATGAAAGGCAACGCAAGATCGGCGTGCAAATCATTTGCCGATAGGAGGAGTCGAGAAGATGTATATGCATATACGTGATTTGGTTGGTGTCACATTCGTATACGACAAGATGTGCTAGCTTGCACGAGCTTTGGCGGTTGGACAAGGAATACGTCGCCACATTCTATATCGAAGGCGGCCAGGTGCTTATGACTTGTTCGTCCAGGACACGTCGTTCGTCGGACAGAAGAATATATACGTGTATACGTATTACATTTGGGAACTAGCAAGGCGAGGCAAGGAAAGATACGATGGCAAGCGGGATATTGCCGTGCATTGACACGTGAGTAGCAAGAGGTCTAGGCCAATCAAAATGAAGATAGAGGATGCCAAGTCCAATTAGAAGAAGTCTACGCGTATCGGAACGCGTCGGCCAAGGAAGCTTTAAGCGGAGGATTCGCGCCAAGCAAGTCGGAGTCCCATGTATCTTAATATTTCTATTTATTTTAAATATTATTATTAGGCGGGCATTCTCGGCCCGGGGTATAAATATAAACCCCCGGCCATTATAATAGAGGCTCACAACCAAATCAATACAACCGGCTACGCGCCACCCTTCGAGTCCTTTAGTCGTGTCGTCGAGTTCTTCGAGAGGGCCAATCGATCCGTCGACCTCCGTAAGTCCCGGCAACCTTGTTATCATGTCTAGTATCATGCGGTGGATTTAGATGTGATGCAAGTAGTCTTGTTTGTCTCGACGGAATGGCCGTGCGGCAGGCGTCTGCTTGACAACAGGAAGTTTTTGCTCGTGCCTTGTATCGTGCGACGGATTAAGACATGAGTAAAGATAGTTATCGGCTCTTTTAGATTTGGCAAGATCTAATAGATTCATTAAGTTATCACGTGTTGTATGCTTTATTTAATGTTTAATTGTTTGCAACACTCTTTTGCCCAATCTAAATTGATACTCTTACGGCTTGTTGATCGTTCTTTCATGTTTATTCAATATCAAGTGGATCGAGTTTATATAGCCGAATTAGATCGATCTAGATTGTCACGTGTTGTGGGTTCATTCACGTTAGATGTAGATAAGCCTTGACAGGACCGGGTACCGTGCGGCAGATGCAGGTCTTTGGGTTACTCTAGAGCTAGTCATCCGGTGGACTAGAGATCGGTTTAATCTGATAGGTTTCTTTTACATGTTACTTGTTTGTTCCTTCTTCATGGACCCCGATTCGGCAATTTTGCCGATACGGTTATGCTTATACATGTAGCGAGTATTTATAGATCTGTTAGGTAATTGCATGCTTTTAGCTCTTTATTGTTAGATTGTATCATGCGGTGGATTGATCTAGCAGTAAGGAGTGGTGTAAATTCATAGTGAGTGGTATCATGCGGTGGATTAGCTTGCTTGGGTTTATGCTTGACGGGTTTATGAAGGCTAGACGTGCGGCGATTAGTTGGAATAGCCTATGCATGTGTTATTTAGTAGATTTATATTTATAAGTTACTTATTCTTAATTTTTAGTGCTTGATGATGCTTTAAACATGAGATGTAGTTTGATATGCTTTCGATTTAATCTTGTTCAAACATGTCTTCATTTCGTATTCGGCTAGTTTGTTGTTTACATCGGTTATGTTACTTTAGCCGAATGAAGCGCATCCTGTTGCGAGATAGCTTCCATAGCTATGTGTCGTCGTAAGTGGCTTCGGGGCCGTAAAGATGGAACTATGCGGTCTCACCCAAAGCACGTTCAGTTATGATCTTACCGTTTTATCCCTTGTCGATTTTCAGGTCAAATCGGGCGGCACGCCACGGATTCGGACGCCGGGCATCCGATTGAAGCTAGGCTTTCCGGCTTCTTTGTGTGTGAGACGGGGTGGTCACATTTTGCGTCAACGAGAGAACAAGAGCAATCTCATTGGAAGCTGTTCCTTCTTTAGACACTGTTGGAATGAAGGCTTGAAGTTGCCTGCCAGGAACAATTGCCCTGAATGCAGTGATCAATATTCAGAGTACAGGCAATCTCGAGTCAATCGCCGTCCCGTTCATGATAGACTTGGGATGAAAGTTCCAGAGAACGATCGGCGCCTAAAAATAAACAGTTTTGATGGACATCAGAGGAAAAGATTTGCAGATCAAGCTTGGGCTCACAGCAGTGTCCATAATGCGGAAGAGAGCTCCTACAGGTGGCAAAAAGGTCAATGGTGCCGTCTGGTGCGGAAAAGCGAGAAAGAGAAGAGTTCAGCGTTTAAGGAATCAAGAGCTGAAGCGAGAAATTAGCCGAAAAGAAGCCGGTGTGGCGTCCTAAGAAAAAGGATGATGGACAGGGTCCTTCGGCTGATACTAACATGGTGTTCTTTATCCCATTGGAGTTTAGAGCTCCTGAAGATCAAGAAGTTCAAGATGAAGTGTACTCAGACTTTGATGAAACTGAATGCCGAGACCTGATGGCTCAACTTGTGTTGACTCGGCAAGCAATCTTTGACAAGCCAGTTAAAAACCGTCATCTGAAACCATTATACCTGAAGGGGTATGTCAATGGCAAGCCTTTAACCAAGATGCTTGTTGATGGAGGGGCTGCTATCAATATTATGCCGTATGCTACTTTCAGAAAGCTTGGTATGACAAGTGAGGATTTGTTGCATCGACATGATCCTTAGAGATTTTGCGGCAATGCTTCGATACTCGTGGAGCGGTACATGTGGAACCGATGATTGGATCCAAGACTTTGATCACCACTTTCTTTGTCATTGATGGCAAGGGGGCATATAGCATGCTTACGGGAAGGGATTGGATCCATGCTAATTCTTTGTGTACCCTCAACTATGCATCAAATCCTTATTCGGTGGATAGGGGATGATGTAGAAATTGTTCAAGGCGATGATTCGGTGAGTGTTGCCACTTACGAGCACGCTTATTGGGAGTATGATGGACAAGACTGCCTTTCGGGTAAGAAATGGAAAGAAGGTCCTGTCAATGTGTTCGACAGAGATCAACGGCCGATCCAAGCGGTCGGCTCGACGATGGTAACTTTTAATGGGCAATCCAATCGATGGCAACAAAGGCAAAGGGGTCGTGGTTTCATGTCGGCCGACAAGTTAGAAGAAATCAATGTTGGTGATAGCACAAAGTCAAGGCCGATGTATATCGGTGCAAATTTAGACCCGAATATAAATTGAAATTAATAGAGTTCTTTGAAGGAGTTCAAAGATTGTTTTGCTTGGGATTATACTGAGAGATGCCGGATTGGATCGATCAATTGTTGAACATAAGTTGCCTATAAAACCTGGATTTCATCCTTTCAAACAACCTCCACGTAAGATTTATAAGGAGGAGGTATTGGCCGACGTAAAGAAAGAAATTGAAAGAGGCGATTGAAGCAAACTTTATTCGGCCATGCGAGTGGATTTCAAGCATAGTACCTGTTTACAAAAAGAATGGGAAGATGAGAGTATGCATAGATTTGAGAGATCTCAACAAAGCTACTCCCATGGATGGTTACCCAATGCCGTTGCCGATTTACTAGTGGATGCGCGGCGGGTATGAAATCATCGGCTTTATGGATGGCAATGCGGCTACAATCGAGATTTTCATGGCGGTTGAAGATATTGCAAAGGCGCATTCGGATGTCTGGCCACATTGGATTGTTTGAGTGGATAGTGATGACATTTGGATTGAAGAATCGGTGCAACTTATCGAGAGCCATGAACTATATCTTTCACGAGTTGATCGGCAAAATTGTAGAAATTTATATTGATGATGTGGTAGTCAAATCCGAGACCATGAAGGACATTTAGCCGATTTGAGGAAGACTCGGAGTGCACGAGGAGACATGGCTTAAAGATGAATCCAAATAAGTGTGCTTTTGGAGTCTCGGTGAGTTTTTGGGGTTTTTGATCCACAAAGGAGGGATAGAAGTTGGGAAAAAGAGCATGGAAGCAATAGACAAAGTTGTGCCCCCAACTAACCTTACGAGTTGCGGTCATTCTTGGGCAAGATCAATTTTGTGAGGAGATTCATATCCAATTTATCGAAAGAGTAGTGCCTTTCTCTCCATTGTTGAAGCTCAAGAAAGATCGAAATTTGTCCAGGGTGACATACAACAAAAGGCTTTTGATGAGATCAAGCAATATATGAAGGCACCACCGGTGTTGGTACCTCCACAACTTGAAAAGCCTTTCAAGGTTTGTATGTGGCGGCCGATAGCCTAACAATAGGATCGGCCCTTATGCAAGAGTTTGATGGAAAAGAGAGGGTAATAGCTTACCTTAGCCGAAAAAGCTGCTAGATCTGAAACAAGGTATTCGGCTATAGAAAAGCTCTGTTTGTGTGTTTATTATTGTTGACGGTAGATAACTCCTATTTTTAACCGTCAACTAGACATGAAAAAGGACCTAAATATAATTACCATCTAGATATAGGGCTTACACTAACGGAATTCCACGAGTTTTGGTGAATGTCTGTTTCTACAGGGTGTCAGCTGAAAATACCCAAGGAAGGCCCACATGTCAGGTTTACATAGAGATAATCGGGAACCGGTGAAAATTCTGTAATCTGGAAGGTTCGAGAAGGCTCTGGACCAAACGGGAGCCCGAACGGGCTCGGTGGTGGGTCGGCCGACTCCCTCTTTGGGTCGGCCGACTGGCCACCTCCACCAATCAGGTGGAGGCTCGCGGATCCTGCCTCCACCGACCTTGAGGAGCAATAATTATCGTCCGTTTAGGTCGGTTTGATCCGATGGCTGTGGTGCATCCTAGGGGGCTATATAAGCAGGGCCCCTGGCCCCTGGAGGAGGCATCCCCAAAAACCCTAATTTCATTTGCTCCAGTAGGATCACCGAGAGGGTCCCTTGAATGGATCTCCTCGCTAAACCTAGCCATCAAGAGAAGATTAGTCCTCATTAGGATCTAGTCTTAGCATAATAGAGAGATAGAGAGCGAGGAAGAGTTGGAGGTGGTGCCGGCATGTCGGTGCTCCCCCTCGGGCTTGTACTTCGGCGGATTCAGGTTTCTCCAAGCCTGCATCCGGGATACTTCGGTAATTGATCTTTATTCAAGTATTTATTTTACTCTTTTGTTCATTGGTTCACAGTTCTTATGATTGCTCTAGTTCTTGTTAGCGCTCGAATTAGAGTAGTAATTGTTAGCATAAGCGTGGTGCTTAGGGTCGGTTACCCGTGTTTGCGCCCTATTCTCTCGGTTGTGTGGTAGTTACGGAGGTGACGGCCCCGTCCACACCGAATTGAGTAGGTTCTTAAATTAGTAGGACCGTAGTCACGTCGGTAGAGTTATCCTTTGTGGTGCTTTCCCGTCTAGTGGCGTCCCGAAGTGAACATTAGAAGGACAATTGCTTCATAACCTTGCCTTGCATAGGATCATTACCATAGGAATCCTCTCTACCCATCATATCTTAAACCTTGATTGCTACCCATAGATAAACTAGTTGTTTGGCGACCCACACACGTTTCCCTGTGGATACGATATTTAAAACCCTCCGGGTGAAAGCTACAACGGTATCCGTGCGCTTGCGGATTTATCTGTGTGCGTTAAAAATACCAACAATTATTCATGCACCAAATTTCGGCACTATTTGTTAAATGCTGAATGTGTGGTGATATCTAGTTTTGATGTAATTAAACACATGTTGTCAATGCCGATTTTAAATGGAAGAATCGGCAAATGGGTACTAGCACTGTTAGAGTTTAATTTAAAGTATGAGTCGGCAAAAGCAGTGAAAGGACAGGCAATTGCCGATTTTATTACTCAACATCATGATTTATCTACGTTGATATGATTAACATTGCCCCATGGGCATTATTTTTTGATGGATCATCATGTGACAAAGGTGGTGGTCTTTGGTATTCTTTTGGTATCCCCACGTGGAAAGACATTTGAGTTTGCTTTTTCAATTGAATATCCTGTCACTAACAATCAAGCGAGTATGAGGCTTTGCTTAGAGGGCTTTTTGTTAATAGAAGTGAAGGTCATTCTTTGTTGAAATATTTGGTGACTCGAATTGGTGATCAATCAATTGACGGGGCAATATGAATGCAAAAATGATATATTGCAAGAATATCATGAACAATGTCGGGAACTTTTGAAGAGCTTTTCGGTGGTAACTTTGCATCATATACCCAGAGAGCACAATGGAGGAGCGAATAGATTGGCTCAAGCTGCTTCTGGATATCGAGAAAATCATGAAATTTATGCAGCAGAAGAAGATGCTTTCAGTTCTGATCAGATAAGTAATGACTGGAGAAGTGACATTGTCAACTATCTGAAAGACCCATCTCAAAAAGTTTCCCGAAGGCTCAGGTATAAGGCTCTTAAATTCGTACTTCTTGATGATCAGTTGTACCACAAGTCTATAGATGGAGTGTTGCTCAAGTGCTTGAGTCAAGAAGAGGCTAAGAAGATTATGTTTGAAGTTCATGAAGGAGCTTGTGGTGCACATCGGTCGGCCTACCGAATGAAGTGGATAATCGAAGGACGGGGTACTTTTGGCCGACTATGTTGGAGGATTGCTTTGAATATTACAAAGGGTGTCGAGATTGTCGAGATATTTGGTAATGTACAAAGAGCACCCGCATCCGCTACGAACCCAATAATCAAACCATGGCCGTTTAGAGGATGGGGTATAGATTTAATTGGACAGACCAATCCTCCATCTAGCAAAGGACACAAGTTTGTATTATTAGCTACTGATTATTTCACAAAGTGGGTTGAAGCTATCCCTTTGAAAAAAGTCACATCAGAAAATATGGTCAGTTTTGTCAAAGAACATATAATTCATAGGTTTGGGATCCCACGAGACCATTACAACCGATCGGGGGACTCGGTTCACTTCTTGAGTTTTGTGACTTTGCCGAAAGTATGGGGATAAGGTTGTATAATTCTTCTCCTTATTATGCACAAGCCAATGGCCAAGCGAGGCGTCAAATAAGATCATGATCAAGATTATCCGAGAAGAAGATCGATGAGAAGCCAAGGAGATGGCACTTGGTCCTTAATGAAGCATTGTGGGCTTACTTGAATGGCTTGCCATGGATCCACACAAGCATCTCCATATGAGTTGGTTTATGGACATAATGCTATAATGCCTTGGGAGTTGCGATCGGGATCAAGGAGAGTTGAGTTACAAAAGGACTCGATTGAGAAAAAAGATTATAAGGATTTGATGATGGATGAATTAGAAGATTTACATTTAATTCGTCTTAAAGCTTTGGAGAACATCGAGAAGAATAAAATGCGTGTTGCCAAGTACTACAACAAGAGAGTTAAAATTAAGCAATTTACAGAAGGAGAATTGGTTTGGAAAACAATATTGCCAGTTGGTACAAAGGATAAGACATTTGGCAAATGGTCACCAAATTGGGAAGGACCTTTTCAGGTTGTCAGTTACGCACCTGGTAATGCGTATATATTGAAAACGCTATTTGGAGAAGAACTTACTAGAGCCATCAATGGCAGATACCTTAAGAAGTTTTATCCAAGTGTCGAAGTTGGATCTTAATTGTGACTATGACGTAAACGTGGTATAGCCGATTGAATAAAATCGCCTTCAGAACAAAGGGAAGAAGTTGGAGAAAAATAGCCGATATCGTGTGTATCGTCTTTAGAACAGAAATAGCCGATACAGTTGTATCGCCTTTAGCCAATTTTTAAAAGTGTAAATGAACAGTTTTATCTCTTAGCTGGTAGGTTTGCCGGGAGAAGATAAAGAGAATTGAAGTGCTACGCTACAAACCGTCAAGTCATGGAACAGTGCCAAGATCTAATCGGCTGAGGTGACGTCATGCGTTCGGGAAAATTTCATTCGGGAAAAGCGTTACAGTCGAAATGCCAGCTAAGGGGCAAGAAAATTCGCAAAAACGAACGTGATTGCCAGAACACCATTGCAGCAAAGACAGACAAAATCAAGGAGACGGCCAACATTCTTCATTTAAAAGTTTTTATTTACAACCCGCGCCAGTCCTAATACAAGCTACTCCTCTTCCTCGGTGAAGAGCTTGTTGAGGACGGACTCCGGGTTGGTGGCGTTGGCCATGGCGTCGGCGTGGTTGTCGTACCCCGCCAGAAGGCCCTCGATGCCGTCGACCTCATGGGGAAGCCCGCCCCGGAAGCCGGTTGGCATCGGAGCGTAGTCATCCCCGGTCCAGGACGACATCCCCGCCAGACCAAGCGCGGTACCGAGGCGCACGCCATGAAGAGCAGCCTGGTCGATCTGACCAGGCACCGCCTCGAGGCGATCTGCCAGGGTCGCCCCCTGGGCGTTCACGTGGTTGGCCGCCGCTGTCGCCGCCAACCTCAGGTGGTCCAGCTCCGCGTTGAGGTCTGCAAAGGAAAAACAAGACGGGACAGTGAGTAAGCAGATCAAGAAAAACGGAAATCAAGCAATGGCGGAAGAACAAGTACTGGTGATGGTTTCCGTCATCTGCCGGCAAGTGTCC
Source organism: Themeda triandra (assembly GCA_018135685.1). NCBI lineage: Eukaryota > Viridiplantae > Streptophyta > Magnoliopsida > Poales > Poaceae > Themeda > Themeda triandra. The sequence continues at coordinate 81,660 of JAENPR010001911.1, forward strand.
TCCCACTCCAACTGGGCGATCCCAAACTTCTTGGTTTCTTCACCAAGAAGCTCCATCGCCTCGTCCCTCTCGCGGCGGTATGCGGCGGCGTCGTAGCGGCTGTACGCCGGGATCTCCTCATCGTTCCTGTCCCATATAGGACGGTACGAAGAGGCGGACCCCGATGAGGCCGAGGCGGAAGCCGTTGCCGGAGCAGGAGCAGGAGCCGGGGCTGGAGCCGGAGCCGGCGCGGGGGCAGGTGCGTCGAACGCCGCGGCCGGCGCCAGGAAACGCCATTGGCCGGTGCTGATCCTCGCCGTCCTGCAAACGGAGTGCAATCAAAATCGGCTAAATAAGAAAAGAAACTGCAAACGAGATGGGAAGTTATCTCTTACTGCAGACGGCGGCCACCACGGCTGCTTCCCTCCGCCGCATCCGCCACAGGAGCAGGAGCGGTAGCGGAAGGAGGAGTGTGAGTGCCGGCCCGGGCGACCCGCCTCTGGAAGTTGGCGGCATAGTCGCCGGCGACTCCGGTACCCCTGAAACGGATCAAGAAGATAAACAACCGCAAGGGGGCAGATACTCAGATCGGGTAAAAACTATCAAGCAGCACAACTCAAGGGATTGAAGATCTCACCGCCGGCGCCGGTTGCTGCTTCCCTCCGCCTCGTCCTGAGTAGGACGCTTGTTGCGATCACCGCCGCTCGCCATTGGTGGTGGTGGGGGTTTTGGGGGGCTTGAAGGCGGAGAGGAAGTGGAAGAGATTAGGGATGATAGCAACTGCTTGTGCTTGATGTGATGATAGTGGGAGCCGACTGGTCCTATTTATGAACGTGGGAGCCGTGGCGAGACTGCGGGAAAGCCAAGCGACAAGATAGGGTTTCCACACCTATGGGCCGATGTTGAGTTGGGCCGATCCCATCACCACTGGCGATTCAGTTACCATACGCTCGGTCGGCTAAATAGCTGATGAGAGCTATTCGGTTAAAGTGAGCACTTGAGGCAGCAGCAGTTACGTTCGGTTAAAATGCGCAGAGTACGTCGTGATTGGAAGAACCGAATGATAAAAGAAGCAGAGAAGAAAGAGAAAAACAAAATATTAAATCAGAAGGAAATAAATCTTTGCCGAGTGCAATGCATTCAGAGCATAATGTTTACAAATTTCATCCTACAGATTGAAGGTTTTACACATTCAGATAAGAACTGATGACATTCAGAGCATCGTCTTGATTCTATTAACCTCATCAAGGGCTCTTTTATCTTTAACTTCGAGTTTTGGATCTGTCGGTTGATCGCTCTTGATTTGCTTGGTCTCTTTGACAAGGGAGCTTATCTTGGTCTTGGCCGAGTCAAGAGGTGGCGAGTGGCAAGTTTGGCTTCATGAGATTGAATGTTGGCGTCCAATTGGGCCAACCGAGCCGCTGCGATCTAATCCTCTCATTTCTCATACTCGCAACTCCGGCTCCAAGGTGTCCCAAGACTTGTTTGGCTGATTTAAATTCAGAGTAGAGCTCTTTAACTTGCTGTTCTCTGGTTGCCTTGTCAGTTTCCAAGATAGCCTTGTCAGATGTGTTCTTATGTGCTCTCTTGACAATGGCAAAATGGTCATCAAGATGAGACAAGGCGTTTATGGCATCCTTGAGATCGAAGGGAGCTCTTGGCCAAGTGGCTCGCCATTTCCCTTATTTTGTCGACTCCCGAGTCAGTCAACAATATCCCTCTCCAAGAATGAAATTATGGCCTTCAGTTTAACCTGACTCTCTGATGATAATTGCCGATTGGAGGAGACTTCATCATCATCGGCAAACTCTTCAGCAATGAGAGAAAAGCTGGCCTGTTGAAGAGCAGTACCCTGATAGCAGGAGGAAAAATTATTTTAGCCGAATGATTTGATTCAAATAAGGAATGATTGAGAAAGATCAAGATGATACCTCTTCAGCAAAAATTTGATCAGTAGCATCAAGACTTTGAATGACTGATGCAGTTGCCATTCCAGGAATAACAGTGTCATGACTCGTTAATATATCTTGAATTGTCGAGAACGTCGGAAGTACCGAGTCCGGCACATGTGGGGGAAGAGATTTTTCCGTGTCTCCCCGACCGATGAAGAGGAATTTCTTTTTCGCCTCTCTTTGTTCGGTGATCGGTGAGGAGAATTTTTCTCGCTACTTCTCCCGATCACCTCGCTTGATCACCCGCCCGATAAGGAGAAGTTTCTTCTGCTATTCCTCCTTGATTATCTGAGTAATATAAGATAAGATTGGTGTGTGAACGAAAAGATGGAAGTAACAAACATGAGTACATACCAAGATTGCTAGCAGGCTCATTGGCATTTGCTTGGCCAGTAGAAGTTTCAGGGGAGTTGTCCAAATTCACTACCCTGTCAGGGCTTTGAGGTTTGGCCTGTGTTTATCAAAAGCCATAAGCACAAGTCCAGTTGCAGATGGTAATGGAAAAAGTGAAGGATATGCATACCTGGTTTGGCTTTACCTTCTTTGATCTTGTTTTCTTGGGAATTGCAGTGTCCTTGATAGGGGAAGAAGGAGTTTTTCTTTTAAGGTCCTTCAGGAGCACTGTGTCATCAGCAGGTGTTTTGTTAAACACTGTCAGGCTTGGAGCATCATGCCCCAGAGCAGCATTAGGGCCAGGTTGCCAGTATTGAACCTCTGGAGGACTTGGAGGAGCATTGTCCTGTTCAAAAGGATGTTTTAGAAACAGAGCAGAGACATCAAATAAAAGGTAGTTATAAAAGTGTACCTCATCATCGAAGAGAATGAGGGCATTAAAACTTGGCATAAAGGATGGACTTGTGCTCTGAAAATGTGAGAATGCCATTCCTGCCACCAAAGGTTGAATGAAGGATGAGCAGCTTCAATTATCACCAGAGGATTGGGTTCATATATTGGAAGCTTGCATCCAAGATTGAAAACTTTATTGGCCTCGGTTATATTCAGCAATGACTCCCTGGGTCTGATGATGCTTGAAAAATATGGCCTTGGGGACAATTGACCAAGTCCAAGCTGCCTGGCAACCATGTTTGGATTGTAAAATTCATAAGTTGAGCTTATCACCGGCCATGATGAAATTCTGCTGGTAGAGCACGGGGCACGATGAAAGAATTAAAGATGTCCCGGAATCATCATCTATGCAGCCCAACTCATAGCTAAATCTGCAGGGGAGGGTTAAATTTTCATTCTCTCTGTAGGAAAACCAGATCACGTGGTTGAATCCCTTGTAGAAGATCTTGAAAAGATGACCCAGGTCCAAGTCGATAATGATTGAAGATGCAGCCTCTCCATATGTCTGACAAGACTTGTATCTGGGATCTTCACCTTCAGCATAGTTGATTGAAGGAAAATTCAGGTTGTGGAGATCTACAGAGACAATCTGATGCATATATAGTTGCAACCACATCTGAAGAAGCCACCATGGTCCATTGACACAGGAGATTTCATCCTGATTCCTCATCTAAACAGTGATCTGATGCATCATGTGGTAGAATGCTCCCAGCAGATATTTGCCCAAAGGAATTAGCTTGCCTGCAGCCAATTCTTCAGCCATCACTATGTGATTCAGAGTGGGCTCATTGGACTTGCCACAGAAAATAAATCTGCATAACCACATGTTCATGAAAGCCCTATACTCTTTATCAGATACAGGACCAGTTGAAGCATAAGTCTGAACATACTTGGCCCAACCTCCTCCTGATTTGACTGACCTCTGTGCACTGGTGCCTTTGTATTTGAAAGGATAGGATGGTTTGGTGATATTCAGACCAGTCATCATGAAAATGTCTGACAAAGTAATTGACATTGGGCCATGGCCGAAGATGAACGCATTAATGGCGTCAGACCAAAAATGAGAAGCAGATATAAGGAGGGAGTCATTTCTAGGCATTTCGGCTAAAGAAAGCTCCAAACAGTGCTGAATATCTTGAGATTCCCAAAATTCACTTGTTCGGATCGCATCCTACGGTACCAATCACGCCATCCTGTGATTGAAGGAAGGGGCCAAGTTTTGAAAGTGTTTGGCCATCTATTTGAGGTGGCAATCCTAGATTTGAATGGGATCCTCAAAGTTTCCTTTTCAATAAAATCCCTCGGATTAGGGTCTCCCATCGGACCAAGGAAAAATGACCCGGGATGAGCAAGATTGGAAATCAAAATCTCGTTTTTCATTTCCTTTATAAAAGTAAAGCGGATGAATCAAGAACACATCCGGAAAATGATTCAAGAAAATTGCCGAATGGGTGAAAACGGGTAGGGTTACCTCTAGAAGCTCCTCTTGAGTTCCTGTTGCCATGATGGAGTGGTTGAAGTCTCCGTCGCCATTGAAGACAAGCGGCGGCGAGCAGATCTCAAGTGGCGGCCGCGGCGTTGGCGGTCTTGACCTAGGCGAAAGCGGCGATAGTCAATTTCGAAATAAAACCCTTTTATCTCGAAATTGAGGGGGCATGTGTTAACACCGAGAATTTGGTCGGGAATATGACGGGTGGACCCGCGGGCAGAGAGAGAGATTCGGCAAATGCATATGCGGTCGGCTAATTTCCATGTGTTCGGCAAATGGCCAAGCGGTCGGCAACCGTTTCGTTTGAAGGCGGAAAAAGGAAAGGGAAGCGATCGAAAAGGGAAGGAGTCGTGATGGTCAAGGGCTCCGATTATGGATAGAGTTAGCGTGTTTTTGTCTTTCCAATTTTGTTTAGATAGTTCGTAAGTGCTTAGGACTCATGTTCTGTCCGGGGTATAAATATAAACCCTCGACCATTGTAATAAGGGTTCACAACCAAATCAATACAACCGGCTACGTGCCACCCTTCGAGTCCTTTTAGTCGTGTCGTTGAGTTCTTCGAGAGGGCCAATCGATCCGTCAACCTCCGTAAGTCCCGCAACCTTGCTATCATGTCTAGTATCGTGCGGCGGATTTAGATTATGATGCAAGTAGTCTCATCCGTTTTGCTTAGTATCGTGCGGCGGATTTAAGCTTAATGATGGGAAGTTTTTGCTTGTGCCTTGTATCGTGCGGCGGATTAAGACATGAGTAAAGATAGTTATCGGCTCTGTTAGATTTGGCATGATCTAATAGATTCATTAAGTTATCACGTGTTGCTTGCTTTGTTTAGTGTTTAATTATTTGCAACACTCTTTTGCCCAATCTAGATTGATACTCTTTTGGCTTTTTGGTCATAATCTCATGTTTGCTCGATATCAAGTAGATCAATTTCATATAGCCGAATTAGATCGATCTAGATTGTCACGTGTTGTGGGTTCATTCACGTTAGATGTAGATAAGCCTTGACAGACCGGATGTACCGTGCGACAGATGGTGTCTTTGGGTTACTCTAGAGCTAGTCATCCGGTGGACTAGAGATCAGTTTAATCTGATAGGCTCCTTTTACATGTTACTTGTTTGTTCCTTCTTCATGGACCCCGATTCGGCAATCTTGCCGATACGGTTATGCTTATACATGTAGCAAGTATTTATAGATCTGCTAGGTAATTACGTGCTTTTAGCTCTTTATTGTTAGATTGTATCATGCGGTGGATTGATCTAGTAATAAGGAGTGGTGTAAATTCATAGCGAGTGGTATCATACGGTGGATTAACTTGCTTGGGTTTATGCTCGACGGGTTCATGAAGGCTAGACGTGCGGCAGACTAGTTGGAATAGCCTATGCATGTGTTATTTAGTAGATTTACATTTATAAGTTACTTATCTTTAGTTACTAGTGCTTGACGATGCTTTAAACCTGAGATATAGTTTGATATGCTTTGATGTTAATCTTGTTCAAACATGTCTTCGTTTACCATATTCGGCAAATTCATTCTGTTTACATCAGTTATGTTATTTTAGCCGAATGAACTGCAATCTGTTGGCAGATAGCTTCTATAGCTATGTGTCGTCGTAAGTGGCTTCAGGGCCATAAAGATGGAACTGTCTGGTCTCGCCCAGCACGTTCCAGTTATGATCTTACCATTTTATCCCTTGTCGATTTTCAGGTCAAATCGACTGGCACGCTTCCGGATTCAGAAGCCCGGGCACCCGATTGAAGCTAGGCTTTCCAGCTTGCTGTGTGCGAGACACAGTGCGTCACATTTTGTGTCAACAGCAACGCACTAGAATCGCTCACTCACTCGATCGGATGATCTCTATCAAGCTCAAGTGAGTAGAGGGCTCTCCAAGCACTCTCCAAGGTGGACACCAAGTCCCCAAGGTGCTAAGCAACCGGCCAAGGCTGGCCAAGGTCTCTATTTATAGCCCCCATGGGCTAACTAGCCGTTGCCCCCCACGGGCAGCTCCACAGCACGCGCCGGACGCGTCCGGAGCAAGCCGCCGGACGTGTCCGACGCTCCTCCGCGCTCCACGTGTCCAGACCGTTCAAAGCCGACCGTTAAAGCCCCAACGGCTAACTCCCGATCGTGCGAAGAAAACCTGCGCAACACGCGCCGGACGCGTCCGGCCCGCCTGGCCGCGCGTCCGGCGCCCAGAAAACAAGGTTTTCCAGCCCGCTGCGAACGCCAACTTCTCCAACAATTTGCATCCGGCGCAATAGAAAATATGCCTCCAATTTTCCCCAAAGCGCCGAATCCCGCCTCGCAAGCTCGGCGGGAGGGAGAGAGGGACCCAAACCCAACTCAACCCTGCAAACCAACGCGCGATCAACGCCACCTTTGTAAATGTGCCAACACCACCAAGTGTACATCACCATGTGCATGTGTGTTAGCATTTTCACAATCATTTTCAAAGGATTTTTCTCTTGTTCTCACAGCGCCACTCGATCCTAGCATGTCGCAATGTCAGATCACTCAAGTGGCACTAGATGACCGGGATGCAAACAAGTTTGCCCCTCTTGATAGTATGGCTATCAATCCTAAATCCGGTCATCAACTTCTCTAGACTCCTCATGACCGGTGAAATGAAATGCCCTATGGCATACCTTTGCCTTGCGCATTTCCACCGTCTTCCGCCGGAGTGCCAATGCAACACATGCACCGACACGATCTCAAGATGATATGATCCACTTCATATCGTCATGCAACCCCCTCGGTCCATCGATCTTGATCTCACTTGCTCTTCACCGCCTCATGGTCCATCGGAACCAAGTCTTGCCCGAGCTTCACCATCTCATGGTCCATCGCTCCACTGCCTCGACTTGTCCTTCACACACCCTCCGGTCTCGAGCCAAGCATCATCTCGATCTTCACCATCTTGGTCACATGACTCCATGTCATGTCACATATTCAATGAAGCTCCTTCATCTCACATTCACATGTGGACTAAATCCCTGTGTATTCTCATGATCACACAATTAGTCCACCTAAGTTGTTACTCAATTATCAAAACCAAACAAAGGACCTTTCAATCTCCCCCTTTTTGGTAATTGATGACAACTCTACAAAGATATGGAAATAAAGTTCATAAAGGACTTTATGTCACTTATCCAACATTTAAGCTCAATGTTGTGATTTGGATAAGTGTCACAAAGTTAACTTGGTAGTGATAGCTCCCCTACATGTGTGCTCAAATGGTTTGGTTTCAAGCTTGCACACATGCATAGATATGGAATCTCTTGGGAGAGTAATCACTACTAAGTGATGCTAAGGCATATAGGATAAACCTTTGAAGCGTGATACCAATCGGAGTTGCACAATGAAGTTCATCCTTAGCATCATCATGGTTAGCTAGAAATCACTTGAAACAACACTAGAAACCCCGTGAGATCAACATTAGAAGCAAGGTTCTAGTACCAAGTGAAAGGAACACAAATGACTAGCTAAACCATCCTATGCATACTAGTTATCAAATCATCAATCAAACTATGACTAGCATACACCACACAAGCATTGCATAAGGAATTTAAGACAATGCAAATGCAAGCAAGCACATGAATATGCACATATCAAATGCAATCAATCAAGTTCATGAGCTTGCTCCCCCTACTTGTGTGCTTCTCTTGTCCAAGAACTTTGATCCTCTTCAATGTTGCTCTTCTCGGTCTATGTCCATCTTCTTCGCCCCTTTGTATGCAACTTGCATATCTTTGTACCATTCTCTCCCCATTGTCATCAAAGACCATAAAAGGGTCCAAGACCGCTTGTATGATACTTCATGTAAGACAAACTTCTTGATGCAAAGAATTGGAGCTCGGGGTTGATGGTTGATTCTTGAATCTTCCTTTTGATGGACACACCATATGTTGGAATGACACCACTTGTAAACTTCACATGTAGTTGCATGAACCCACTTGCCACTATGCATTGGGCACTCCCCCTTTGTCATAGCACTAAAGATATCACATGTGTAAGTCACTTTCAAGATCTTTGCCTCTAATACCAATGAAGTGGGGCTCCTCCCCTATGACAGAGCATGGGTCACACCAAATGACAATCTTGAACAAATCTTCATTTGATCACTTAAATTTGAGGATCACTTGTGGAACCACCTTGTTGGAATATGCATGAATACCACATTCTTGAACTAGATTGTTTTTCATGAGCTTCTTTCTTTTGAACTTGAGCTAACTTGATTTGCACATGAGCTTCCAAATCCGGTTTGAACCAATGGCAAGCTTCTTCACACCTTACTAGAAGGGTTATCTTGCCAATGTTGGACTTGTAGCTAATATGCAACTCAAACTAGATCAAGTACTTGGGTTCACTAGCTCCCGAACATGTTATATGTTACCACTAGAACAAGTAAGGCATAGAAACAATAGTGGCACCATATAAACATCAAAATCTTTTGATTTTTCATGAATGCTCCAAGATATCATGACTATATGCACTAAACAAGTCCTTAGCAAAATATGTATGCATATGTCAATCAATGTCACCTTTGCTATCTTGAAGTAGAGGATAGTCATGAGATTCCAATTTCATTACTCCAATAGCAATGTGAAGTCCATTCAATAGCTTGGTGAAGCCAATAGATATCCATGAAGAATTGCATGCTTCACCCATATGAAATGAGAACCACTTATGATCAAGTGCATCTCTTGTTGTGGTTGGCTTGCATCTTCTCTTGATCTTTGCTTGCATGAGAGAACACTACAAGTAATATCACTTGATTTGTCATGTATTGCTCTCTATTTGGATGTTGCTTGCTTTCTTGATCAATCTTCTTGATATCTTCAACTAAGCATCTTGAATCCCCTTAGATCATCACCTCCATGTTGGCCTTCCAAGCTCACTTGTCAATCCCATCTCTCATGGGCGGCACACCTCCTCGATGGAGAGAAGCGATCTCACTAAGAACAATCCTTGACACTCAATTGAATTGTCATTCATTTGATTGATCCTTGGACTTGATCTTGATCTTTTATAACCAAACATAGGTTCCTCAACCACTTATAATCATGTTTCCAACTTGAGGACCTTTCAATGTGAGTGACACTAGATATATCCAATGTTTGTCACTTTTCTGGCAGATTCTGCAACCTTCAAAGATTGACTCATATCTCCCAATGTATAGCTCCAAATGACATGAAATTTGGTCGAGATGAGCATCACTAAGTCTTCATGCAGCTTTAAAAATTGAGCTACATTGGCCTTCTAGATTGCTGCCAGATTTCACATCTTCTCATACTGCTACATGCTGAAAACTGCTGCACTATAGCTGAAAAGAACTACTCCAAAACTGTAGCAATCCTTATCCAATTCTCATGAAATTTGCACAGCATATTGACTCATAAGCATAGAGCATGCATACCAAATTTCAAGCCATTTCAATAAGATTTGATCCATCAAACTCAGACTTAGACAGATTTAAGCAATTGAGCTATGCTTCTTCAAAAATGACTCAAACTTGATGTCAACTTGTTTGAACATCATCACAAGACATATGTCCAGTCAAACCACTCACTAAAAGTCATCTTGTGATCATATTCATCCAAACTAACTCAAATTTGATTACTAGGCATTTAATCCATTCAAACATCTCATAACAAGCAACCAAAGCATATATATCCAATTCAATCAACTCATATGCATCCAAATGAATATGATCAACAATAGATATACCTTGGTAGCACATGATCTTCCAATAGCAAGCTTCAACTCAAAATAATTTGCAAGCCATCACATATGACCATTGATCACCACAACTTGACTTTGCACTTGTATGTTGTAGCACTTGGACTTTACTTGTCATGACTTGGCATTGGGTTGAGAGTAGCACTAAGCTTCAATACTTGATTCAATCATATGATGAATAATATGAGCTCAATTGAATCAAGCCTCCAATGCCATGGTACCTACAAACATTCATCCACTTGTTGATGGTACCCAAACAAGTTTGGGTCCTCTCAAGTTAGGAGCAAAATACTTAGGCAAAGCCTTAGTATGAGTAGCGGGATGTTTTGCAATAGCAACCGAAGAGGTACCATCACCATCCTTTCTAAGCATATTAGTATCATCAATTGAACTAAGCTTATAAGTTTTACCTAGGGGACATGAATGTGCCATGTGTCCCCTTTCCCGGCATGAATAGCATCTTCTCTTTGGTAGAGCCTTCTCTTCATTGCTCTTGTGATGCTCTTCATGGCCTTGCCTCTCACGAGTTGCTTGAGCCTTCTTCTCAAGCTTGTTGGAACACTTTGAGGCAAAGTGTCCCATGTCACCACACTTGAAGCACTTGATGTGAGCATGAGTGTTCTTCTCTTGAATCTTGCTCATCATTATCTTGGCATCTTGGATATGAGTTGGATGCCTTGCTCTTCCACCCCTTCTTGTCTTCTTCTTCATCATCTTCAAGTCATCAACTTTGACTTCATGGTTGATCTTGACTTGATCTTGGGGTGTTGATCTTGGCTCAACTTGAGGCTTCTTGATAGGGCAATCCTTAGCTAGATGTCCCATTTCACGGCATTTGAAGCACATGAAATGAGATAGCTTCTCTTCTTCTAGCTTCTTCATTGTTCTCTCAAATTTCTTCTTGCCCCATCTTTTGCCTTTGATGTTGGTGTTGTTGTAGTTGATGCCATTCAAATTGCCATACTTCTTGTAACTCTCCAAGAGTTGAGAGTGAGAGACTTTTGGCAATCCACCCAACCCAACATTCTTCTTGTTGTAGCCAAGGCCACTCATGTCACCGAATCTTCTTTTGTTCTTCAACAAATGATCAAGAGCGACATGAGAGTTGGTCCACCTCTCTAGCTTGTTGCTCAAATTCTTCACTTCATTCTTGAGCTCATTATTCTCCTTCAAAAGGTTAGTCTCACAAGACATAGAATAGAACAAGCATCTATATGTGAAGAACACGGCATAGCAAGTAAATCATCACAAGAGGTGGATACATGCTTCTTGACTACATCACAAGGGTTAGTAACATGTGATTGATCATTTGACCCAAGTGATGAGCTCTCACTAGTTTTAGCTTCTTCATTGCAAAACTTCTTAGTGAGAAAAGCATGTTCTTGCACCAAGTTATCATGAGCAACACTAAGTTCCTCATGAGCCAATTTTAGCACATCATGTGAACAAGTAGTAACATAAAGTAGATGCTCTTGTTGTTCACATGTGTTCTTTAGAAAAGAGTTTTCTTTTTCCAATTTGCTTGTTTTAGCAAACTCCTTTTCTAAAGCTCTTGACAACTTAAACACAAGCTCAAGACTTGGATCATCACAATCAAAGATCACATTGCCAATCTTTACCTTGCGGTCACCATGTGACATGTAGCAATGTGATGAAGTAGGAGAGCTTGTGGTAGTGTCATCACTCTCATCGCCATCGTCAAGTGAGCTTGAGGTAGAATCTTCACTTGCTTCACTTGCGGCATCATCATCATCATTGTCAAGTGAACTTGTGGTAGTAAGTTCATCATCTTCACTTGACCTTGAGGTGGAGCAATCCTCCACAACAACCTTGTTGTGGTCATGCTCAACATCCTCAAGTGGCATTATCTCGAGCTCCTCCACCTTGTACTTTCCATCATCCCATGTGGAGGCATCACCATAGGTGTGCTTGATGGATTCCCACATCACATGAGCGGAAACACTAGAATCCACCTTCTCATACACATCAAAGCTCAAAGCATCATATAAGTACAATAAAGCACTTGAATCAAGATCAAAGAGAGCCTTTTGAGCTTTGGTGAGGTTCTTGTGATCCATGGCGACATTAATCCCACTAGTGATCACCCACCACACCTTAGGTCCCGAGGCACGAAAGTGATCAAGCATATGGTGTTTCCACCATGCAAAGTTCGTGCCATCAAAAGTGTGCGTGTCACAAGAGCACTCAACATCTATCCCTCTAGTTTCCATCCTCTCGGGTCGGTGAAGACCACCAAAATGAGAGACCCGGCTCCGATACCACGTGTAGGGTCGAGATGGACTAGAGGGGGGGTGAATAGTCCTTTCTAAAAACTTACGCACCGGCTAACCGAAACAAATGCGGAATTAAAACTATCGGTCTAGCCAAGACTAACCCCCACTAACTACAACTCTAGTAGCACCTTGTAAAAGATCCTAAACAAGAAGCAAGGTGCTAAACTAGCTAGTGCTCACCTAAACAATTCTAGCTTGCAAGGTCACACAAACCTAAGCAACTAGTACTTTAGCGAACCAGGGGAGCACCTACACAATTCTAATGAGCAAAAGCACTAAGCCAAACCTAAGCTCACTAGATGCTCAAGGACAAGGCTACACAAGCCTAACCCAAGAGCGCAATTCACTTAACTACACAAGCTAAGTAAGACACTAAAACTACTTCTAGCTACACAAGCAAGAAGGTGCTCAACTAGCTACACAAGCAAACGAGCACAAGAGCCACTACTCAAGCTAAGCAAGAATGTAACAAAAGTAAATGCAAGCTTGAGCTAGAGGGGATGCAAACCACCGTAAAGAGTGGACACACGAAGTCGCGGCGGTGGCGAATCACCAGGCGTAGAGACCAACCACCTGCACACAATCACAAGGGAGGTCGAAGCCTCGGCAATCACAAACGGACACACGATTTTTCCCCTGGTTCACTTGGTCGCCACCAAGCTACGTCTAGTTGTGGCGATACACCAACTTGGTGATGAGATGGCCACTCAAGTTGGCTCACTGCCAACAACCCCTCTGGGGAGCCCCAACTCCAATCAACACAAGAACGGGATCCTCCAAGCCACACTCAACTAGAGTAGCCAATTCGTGCTCCGCGGGGAAGGCTCAAGAACCCCTCACAAATCCTCCTTCGGAGCACCGCACAATCTCCACGCGGTGCTTCAACGAAGTCTCTTGCCACCAAGCCGTCTAGGAGGTGGCGACCTCCAAGAGTAACAAGCACACCGGCTTGCAACACGATCACCTAGTGCCACTCGATGCAAATCTCTCAATGCAACGCACTAGAATCGCTCACTCACTCAATCGGATGATCTCTATCAAGCTCAAGTGAGTAGAGGGCTCTCCAAGCACTCTCCAAGGTGGACACCAAGTCCCCAAGGTGCTAAGCAACCGGCCAAGGCTGGCCAAGGTCTCTATTTATAGCCCCCATGGGCTAACTAGCCGTTGCCCCCACGGCAGCTCCACGGCACGCGCCGGACGCGTCCGGAGCAAGCCGCCGGACGCGTCCGACGCTCCTCCGCGCTCCACGTGTCCAGACCGTTCAAAGCCGACCGTTAAAGCCCCAACGGCTAACTCCCGATCGTGCGAAGAAAACCTGCGCAACACGCGCCGGGACGCGTCCGCCCCGGCCTTGCGCGTCGCGCCCGTAAAACAAGGTTTTCCGGCCGCAAGCGAACGCCAACTTCTCCAACAATTTGCATCCGGCGCAATAGAAAATATGCCTCAATTTCGGCGGGAGGGAGAGAGGGACCCAAACCCAACTCAACCCCGCAAACCAACGCGCGATCAACGCCACCTTTGTAAATGTGCCAACACCACCAAGTGTACATCACCATGTGCATGTGTGTTAGCATTTTCACAATCATTTTCAAAGGATTTTTCTCTTGTTCTCACAGCGCCACTCGATCCTAGCATGTCGCAATGTCAGATCACTCAAGTGGCACTAGATGACCGGGATGCAAACAAGTTTGCCCCTCTTGATAGTACGGCTATCAATCCTAAATCCGGTCATCAACTTCTCTAGACTCCTCATGACCGGTGAAATGAAATGCCCTATAGCATACCTTTGCCTTGCGCATTTCCACCGTCTTCCGCCGGAGTGCCAATGCAACACATGCACCGACACGATCTCAAGATGATATGATCCACTTCATATCGTCATGCAACCCCCTCGGTCCATCGATCTTGATCTCACTTGCTCTTCACCGCCTCATGGTCCATCGGAACCAAGTCTTGCCCGAGCTTCACCATCTCATGGTCCATCGCTCCCTTTGCCTCGACTTGTCCTTCACACACCCTCCGGTCTCGAGCCAAGCATCATCTCGATCTTCACCATCTTGGTCACATGACTCCATGTCATGTCACATATTCAATGAAGCTCCTTCATCTCACATTCACCTGTGGACTAAATCCCTGTGTATTCTCATGATCACACAATTAGTCCACCTAAGTTGTTACTCAATTATCAAAACCAAACAAAGGACCTTTCACCAGCGCGTATCCACGG